>JAOXYD010007938.1:0-15307 GCA_028565735.1 Pinacopodium congolense | reverse complement strand
GTTATAAAAAGGTCATATTTTACAACAGTAAAAATATTTAATAAATTATAACATTATGTATCCATGGCAATGCCTAGTGAATAGTTTTTGGGTAGAAATAGGTCATGATAATGTGTGTTTATCATCCAAGAAGTATTCCAAATATCTTTATAAATGTTCTTAAGTTTTAAAGTTATGCTTTGTGATTTTTGTGTGGTGTGTTCTTGTGAGAGTTACTTTAAGAGTTTTGTTCTTGCATTCATTTTAGTGAGGCTTTTTTATACACCAAAGTGAACTTAAGTGAAATATTTTTAAGAGTTATTTTGTTAGCAAGTGAGATTATTCTTTAACCTAAGGAAAAAGAAAAGAAGGAAGGTTATCCTTGGATCCTAAAAAGGAACTTATATTCTTGAACGTTGTATTTTTCATTGCAATATTGTAAAAATCTCAACAAATAGTATTAGGGACTAGACGTAGGGATAAGTAGACACCTCCGAAGAAGGATAAATCGTATTACGTCTCTATTCCCTTACTCTTTACTTTTATCACTTATTTTAATTTGTTTAATTTTCTTTGGTTATTTAAATTGGTAAATTAATTATAAGTGTTTAACTTCCACATCTTATAAAATTAATAAATTTAGACTGTATAACTTAGAACAAAATTTTAATAACCAATTTAACCCCCCTTATATTCCATATAAGGCTAAAAATAATTAACCATCTAATGTGGTCTTTTGCAATTTTGTTTTGGCCTAAAAATTGGACTTTGAGCATGTGTAGATGCTTCTTCATGATTTTTGGATGTTACACAATTGTCAAAGGATGTCCCCATGTCTCATTGCCATTAAAATCTATTGGAATATGTTTTTTTAGCTCCATCCCATGACCAAGTTTCATCTATATCAAAAATTACATCGCGGTTGATAATCTTGTTGATAGGATTGTACAACTTACAAGCTTTAGACTGGTCATTAATACCCAAGAAAAATGCATTTTCTCCCTTATCATCTAGCTTTTTCCTCTTCTCATATGGGATATGAGCTTATGCAATGCAACCCAAAATCTTGAAGTGATCCATAATTGGTTTTCGTATATTATACGCTTCCTCTAGTGTCATATTTTAAATAGTAAATGTAGGGCATTTGTTCAATATATGTATGCTTCAATTAACAGCTTCAACCTAAAAACTTTCATCTTCATATTTGAGCTCCCTTATACAAAGTAAACATAATAACACATAAATGGAACATTTAAGCACTAAAATAGGGTTAAATTAACATCAAATAATATCCAAAAATACTATAAATTTAACCCCTAATAATTAACTAGGAA
The DNA here is from genome assembly GCA_028565735.1 of Pinacopodium congolense. Classification (NCBI taxonomy): domain Eukaryota; kingdom Viridiplantae; phylum Streptophyta; class Magnoliopsida; order Malpighiales; family Erythroxylaceae; genus Pinacopodium; species Pinacopodium congolense. The sequence goes on along the minus strand of JAOXYD010007938.1, from coordinate 13,994 downwards.
TTTAATCGAGCTTCGGGATTAGGATTAGGATTGAATTGAAATTCTACATAAATGACATGAATTAGGGATTAATTCTTATGATTGGCCATTCTAGGTATAATTTCTAATTTAATTGCTTGGTAGAGGCTTGTAATACGTAATCATCTGTAGCTAATATTGCAAGTGGCAATAGGTTAAGTGGGTTTGTAAGTAAACTTACCTAATTAATCTAGGATTCCAATTCTCTAAGTTACATGATCCGAGCTTGTGAGGTTTTGGCTTAGGCTAGTTGTTCCCTAGTTTGTTAATGCAATCGCATTGTTAAATCAAGAGAGTTTATTCTAGGTTGCCTTGTGATTAGGGGTAGGTTTTCTATCGTATAGGACCTATCCAAATTTGGAGGAACTGAGAGTTTGAGAGCTTTTTCGAACCTATAAGCTAGCATCTTAGACTAATAAAAAAATTATTTATTTTGAGGATCAATTATAAGTCCATAATTCTAGATTTATCTTCCACCTAGCTTTTGTATTTGTTATTCGTTTCTTATTCAGTTGCTTTAGTTTCTTTATTCTTCTTAGTGTTTAGTTTTAATATCCTTGCATCCAAGGGTTTTTGTTTTTCCTTTTTAAGCAACATTAGAATAGCTCTAGCATATCCTATCTCCTTGTGGATTCGACCCTGACTCACCCTAGCTACTTAGTTAGGCTAGTTAGGTAATTTTATTATTTAGTAACTTACAATGAGCTTTACCACTAAGACTAAAATATAACATAATAGATAAGCATGTAAAAGTTTAGAGCTTTGTTAGGAATCAAAAAGTGACTTTAGATCTAAAAAACATAGAAAGAATTAGGATAAGGTAGGCAATGCTTTTTATCACTTAATGATTAATATAGTTTGGAATGTTAAGGTTTTAAATAACCCTAAAAAACAACAAGCAATGCAAGACTTAGTTTTCTTAAAGAAGCCTAGTATCCTTAGTTTGTTGGAAATAAGAATAAAAGAGAAAGTTATGGCAACTTATTGTTTTTACCCAAATATTAGTGTATTTGTAGTAATAACTCTTGTCACTATAATGGTATAATTATAGTTTTTTATGATCCTAATTCTGTTAATATATTAAACATGGAAATGTCAGATTAGCTCGTACATTTGGATTGTTAACCTTTGGATAGTAATTCATAGATATTTTCCATGGTGTTACAACTTTTGTTCCTAAGCCCAAAATTGTAATTCATATATATTTGCCATGGTATTTTGACAAGAAAAGGAATTTTAACTGGGTTTTTATCAAGGGTAAGGTTTCTAAGGAATTTAAAAATCTAATTGGAGGTATAAAGACCTTTGGAATTCTTGTTTTCCCTTGTCTCAAGAATGAAAAAATATTAGATAGTGAGCTATAATTGAAATTGCAACTTCCTTAGTGTTAAAGTCCAGCTAAATGACCTTAAAGAAGCGCTTGTAGGGAGTTAATCCAACCATAAATTAATCCCTTTTGTTTCAATTTAGTGTGCTTTAGGTTTTATTTACTTAAGTGTGTCTTTATTGAGTGTTTACATGCTTTAATTTTCTAGCTTTTTGGTGTGCTTCTTTGAGTTAAATTATGTTTTTTTTTGTTTTTGGTTTCTTTTAAGAAATCCTTAATAAGAATCAAGTGTACTTATTTTAAGTTTATTTAGTATGTTTTTCAAGCATTTTCTTAATTTTTCATAATTAGTTATAGTGATTGTGCTTTTTCTTTTTATTTAGCGTTAAATCTTTTACTTTAAGAGATTTTCATTTATTTTACTTCAAAGTGTCTATTTAGGATTAGTGTGTTTTTTTCATTTTAGTTCCTTTAAGAAGTTAATTGTGTGTGTAGTTATTTTATTTTGTCTTTTAGGACATTAACTTAATATTTTTAAGACTTTTAAGTGTGATTTAATTAAGTTAAGTGGGCTTTCCCTAGTATGTTTATAGTTTTTGGTGATTTTTCTTGAATTTTTAGTGCTTTTAATTTTAATTCTAAGGAAAATTGAAGAACAATCCAATCTATATTGTTAGAACTTGAATTAAGAAGAATTTTGTGGTGCATTTGGAATTAAAATGGAGTATTGCAGGTTTAGGTAGGCCATTAATGGTGGTCTAAGAGTCCACCGTTGATGGATGAGAGACCACCAAAGATTCAAGCTTTTTGGTCCATTAATGGCAGTCTGCTTATCTATTAACAATGTTGTTAAAGGATGAACATCCTGCCCATTAAAGCCAGATTCAAAGATAAAAACAATGCAATTTCACTGTTTATCACCTTCCTCCTTCAAACCCTCTCCAGACCTCTTTTTCACCTCTAACTTTCAAATTATCATATCTTCCTTGTTTCTCAATGAAATCGTGTGTTTTTTGTGCTTATTTGTCACATTTTCAATCCTCTACACGTTTCTACAGTTTAATTGTTTAAAACATTCACAAATTCTTCTAAAAAACCTCTGAACTCTTTAGATCATCATTTATCTCTCAAGTTATAAATTTTCTATTTTCATATTATTTAAACCTCTATTTATTTGGATTTGGAATCATTTTATTCTAAATTCCATGAGCTTTCTATTGATACTTGTATTGTAATCTAAATCCACCCATGAGTTTTTGGGAATTTTTGGAAAATTGAAAAAATTGTGGAAATTTTTTGGAAGAATTTTTCTAATTTTATTCGAATATTATGACTTATTTTCATGTGTTTATTAAACAATTTTTAATTTAATGGCTCCTCGCTATAAAAAAACTCACATATGATCCATCAAAGTTCACTAGTCGTGAGACCTTTGATTAGTATGATTCTCACCGCAACAGCAAATTTATCATAGAGCGTCCGATTCATCCCAACCTAGAAGTCGAATTAGATATCTCTAGCACTTTTAGAGCCTTGGGTTAGGTGTCTGTAGTCACTCTTATGGGACCTTTCTACCCTACCTTGGTTTGCGAGTTCTTCATGAATATCAAGGGTAAGGTTTAGGCTAAGACAATTGAGATTCACTCTATTGTTCGAGGTATTCCAATCCTTATTACTCCAGCTATTATGAGTACCTGATGAGGGTGATATTTTTATAGAGGCCAAGGACACTTTCCATAGTGATTAGGTTTCTCTAATCTCCCATTTCTATTGTTGTTACTAGAGATATTTTAGGATTGACTAGAAGAAAATAGAGGTTATACTATTTCTAATCTAAGGGTTTATTAGCGTATCATTATTGCACTTATTAGTACCAATGTTGCGCCTCGAGCTAGCGGTTTGAATAAGCTAAGGTTTGCTGACATCTACATCTTGTATAAGATGCTGCATGGTATAGGTGGCATTCGGGGATTACCTTTTTCTAGTTTTATTATTATGGCCATGCGGGTTATGATTAAGTTAAAGAGGGCCAGTAATAATTTTTGGTTTCTTTATTTGTTGACGAGGATTTTTAGGGACATTGGAGTTCCTTTAGATTCTGAAGCACCTCAGGATCATACTTTTCAGACATAGATTAATGTTAGATTGCCTAAGCTTTATAGTTTTACTTATCGTGGAGGTCTGTGGCATAAGTGTAAGGATGGTGATGCACTTACTGCTCCACCTACTCCTAATATATCTCTAGTAGCACTTGAAGAGGAGATGGGTAAGGCTTTATGTGACTCTACACCCAATGTGCATCTACCTTATCCGCATTCACCTACTACTATAGCTCTTCCGCCTATGGACAATCCTAAGTTTAACGTTATGTCGATTATGTTGCAGATGGAGACCTATATCACCTCTGAGCTTTCAAATTTTTACACTAAACTTCTTTTTGAGATGTCTAATTTATGTGGTGCAATTGATGCATGTTTTGATAGTCTTTAACATCATGTAGATGAATTGACTGTAAGCATTGAGAGCTTTGCGGAGTATTAGAGAGCTAGAGATCAAGATCATTCGAATGTTTAGATGTTTTGGATAGATTGTTCCTATAGTTTGTTTTAGGATTTTGCTTTGCTATTTTTTTCTATGTGATTTCATAGTATAAGTTTAAGTTTCTTAGTGTAGGTTACTTTTCTACTTTGTTTCAGATCGAATGATTACATTTTGATGTATTTTGGCTTATTGGCTGCATTTAGATTCCATATTTATATGAGTGGAGTTTCTTTTTATTATTCTCTATGTTTAATTTTTTGGTTGCTTTTAGTTCCTGTAAAAAAAACCAACGGATCATCACACGCATATCCAATAAGTGTATTGTTTTTCCCTCCTCTCCTACTTTATGCATTTCAATTCATTTATAAACATTAAGGACAATGTTTCATCTAAGTGTAGAGGGAGAGACTTTAGCCTTTGCACATTGGGATTTATACACTTTAGTTTATGGATTTGTCGTTATCCATTTTCATATTTATTCATTTTCATATTATGAGTGTAATCATATTTTAATTTATCATCAATTTCATCATAGTCTATAATGTTAGAAAACCTATACCGATCAAACCTAAACACACAGTGGAAAAATTAAGGTTTCCTTTGCAAGATCAATTTAACAAAATCTAACTTGAGAAATAATGTTTCTTGTAATAACTGGAACAAAATAACAATCATCAAGATCAAGAATAAGGCTAGAAGGCAAAGCTAAACTAAAAGTTCCTATAGCTACTAATGTAATAACTCTTGCTCCATTGCTAACTCGCAAATCCACTTCGCCTTTCTTCAATGTTCTACTATTTGTAAGTACCTTCACATTATTAAAAATGTGAGATCCACATCTGATATATAGTACCTAAGACTGATAAACAAAAGTAAAAAGATTGACTTCAATCATAAACATACCTGAAGATGAAGCAACCTTTTGCTTCTTATCCTTCAAGCTAGCAACATACTCTTTACAGTTTCCTTTCCAGTGTCCATCAACCCCACAATGGAAACAGATGCCCTTGTTATTCTTCTTCTTGATACCTCTAGTGGCTTTTGCTACTTTAGTTTGAACCTTTTATTTCTTGTTCTTGTTCTTCTTAGGAGTCTTACTCTTGTTCCTTAAAGAATCAATAACAAGAACAGTAATGGATTCTTTCTTAAGGAATCCTTCTACTATCTTGAGCATATCATATTGAAGTTTATGATGAACAGATGAAAGTTTTGAGGGAGAGACAAAAGCACCATATCAATGTTCAACTCATGGTCCATAACATTACATAATTGGCATAATTTCCAAATATAACTAATCATCTTTAGTACGTATGTTTCTACCAAAGATCCAAGTGCCATCCTGCATTGATACAGTGCTTGAGTAGTCTCAATCCTCTCCAACCTGCTTTATGTACCAAACAACTCTTGAAGGCGCAGTATCATGGATCTTACATTCATGGTTTCACGCTGTTTTTGATGTTCAGGAGACATACTAGCCAACATCACACATATTGCTTACTCATCATCATGTACATGAAGATTATACATCTCCCAAATATCATTAGCTGCATCGAAAGTAGGTCGAGGTGGAATTAGAGTGTTAAGGACATAGACCTTCTTCTTTTAGTTGAGAATAATTTTCAAGTGATGGAACTTTATAACTATTTTCACCTGCATGTCATACGATGTGTCAGGTTTATAGTCTTGGTATATATAAAAGTGATGCTCCTATTGGGCTTGGTGGTTTAGTTTATATTAAGTCCATTACTTGTTATGCTGATGAGGTTATAGTGTTATTTTCAACTACCTATTATAAGGCAATTTTTCTCTTGTTTTAAATTTAGCTTTACATTGGAGCTTGGTTACTATTTAGATTTTTTGATACATTAGCCTTTTAGCTCTTTTATTAAATTAATTTATTTAATTAAAAAAATTAAATTGGACATTATGGACATATGAAATTGTTTTCTATAATATGTTAGGAAGTTGGAACAAAATGCAAAAAGGTTTAAATGATAGAATGGCTAGTAACATTTAAGGATGCCAGCTTGTATGGGAACCAAAAATTGGTTAAATTTTGTTTTGTAGGTTTAAGGAATTCAAGGGTACCTTCAAGATTCCCACTCCCCCCCAACCTAAAAAAAAAGACATATTATTGAATTAATTAAAAGAAGAAATCAAAGGAAAATTGGTGATAAATAAAAAGGGAGATACACATTTACTTTTATTTTATGTTTAAATATTTTGTGTATATGGAAATAAGCTTAATTGATACTTGATAACGTGATGTCAACTTTAGTGTTTCTTAGTGTTTGTTGCATTGATAAAATAAGAAATTAGATTGTGGAAAATTGTGAGAAAATTGAAAATCGTGTAAGGAAGTGTGAGAATATGATTTATGGAATATTTTTATTGAAAAATAAAAACCAATAAATTAATAATGAATAGGATTCTTTGGATTAGTTCAAATAACTCATCCATCTCATCTCTAAAATACAAAGGCCACTAGAGTTTAAATGTACTAAAGTGAACTATATTTTTTACCAAACTTGGACATTAAGGATATAGCCATCTAATCTCACTCCAAGTTAATGAATTTATTGCTAGGATAGTTGAATTCTTCTTGGCTGTGTGTTAGGAATAATAGATGCTCTACTAGTTATATAAGCTTATCATATATTTAAGTTCTTCTTTATTTTGTTTGACATCTTAAATCATCTACCTTAGATACTAAAATATCTCTCATCTAATGAAGTGCCCTGCTGTGGAATCCATGGAAGAAAGACTCATATACTCAAAGATTGTATTTTTTAAAATTTCTAAACAAGATAAACATTGCATCTGAAGGCAATCTTGAAGACTTGATAAATACATTGTGGCATGATTAAAGGCGCAATGGTTGCTCATTCTACTATATTGTCCCATCTATTCTTTCAACAAAGATGAGTGAACATCTATTATATATTGTTCCAATGGTGGGAAACATATATATTGTCAAAGAATAAATGTCCTAAGGATTCTACTTTATTCCTGCATAAGCAACATATGGTATTTTGATTTCTAAATTTTGCAGTTCTTTCTAATGTATTTAAACTTTTGTTCATAACTAGCCATAACAATAATGACAATCTCAATCAAGCTTCCTTAACTATACTAACTCATGCTAGCATATATTAAAAGATCTGTCCTTAAAGATCTTAGTACATGATTTATTAGAAAGGAGGCTAGATGATCTCCTATTCCATATCACCCTATCTTCCCTCACATGACTAGGAGAGTTGCTCAATAGATACCCTTCCATCCAAGTAGTTTTTCTTCAATTGCAAGCCAAGCATTACCTTTAATTAATTAAATGACTTTTTCAGATCAAGAAGAGGTATGTTTATAGCTATGAAGTTGAGGCATGTTAGCTAGAGTACTAGCTTATGCCCAATTATCATACTGACATAAGTATTCTTCCCATTTCCAATTCCATGCAGAATTTCAACTTGTGTTCTCAAACTTTTGTATCTGCAGCATTGCCTAAGACAAAAAAAGATTTTGGCTTGAGCTCCCAAATGGTCGTTTCCCTTAAAAAAAAAGGAATGACCCATCAAACCCATAAAGCTTCTCTCTGTCAAGGAAAAGTCTCAATATCCTTTTAGTAATTGGACCTTTGGCAGCTAAGTTGTTAGAGTTAAACCTTAGTGCTTATACCTTTTTAGGCTTGCACACATCCCTAAATTTTTTTTCTTAGCTCTTTTAGGGTGCCTAACTCCATAATAAGTTTCGTAATAGCTTATCCATTGATTTTGTAACTTCCTTTGGTAAGATTATATAATTAATCTAATAGGAGGTCATTTATGATAAGAAAGCTTTAACTAATTACATCCTACCCACATATGAGAATTTTTTTTTACACAAAGACTTAAATTTTTCTTTCAAATTTCTCTAGGGGAGGAACACAATATCTTGTTAATGGTCTTATAATAATAATAGATACTGCAAGGTAAGTAAAAGGAATCTAGGCCATTATAATATTAAGACTCTATAATACATTAACTGTCAAACTAAAAGATAGAAAACGTTTTTTGATAATTAATAAAAATACTAGATAGATTAAGGAATTCTTTTAAGACCTTTGCTATTTAAGGAAATTAAAGCAAATAAGCCTTACGAAGGACCATTGTATCATCAGCAAAACTTAGGGAGGTAATGTTGAGTTCCTTACATTTATTATGTTAGACAAACCTAGAATTTCTAGCTTTTTTTGTTAGCTATAGTTCTATGCAACACCTTCACTGTCGTAGTATACAAATAAGGAGACAATAGATCTCATTGTCTTAGGAATTTCCTCCGTAAAAGAATCTTTTTCACTCTTAATTAACTAACACACTATATGGTACTGTTGTGATCCACTATTCCACCCATCTTATGAACTTCTTAAGAAAAGGAAACATTTTCTTTAACAAAAATATAAACCTCTAATAAAATAATTTACAAACTTTATAAAGATCCAATTTCAATGCATAACATTTAGGGGCATTCATTTTTTAATAATTCTTAAACATCTCCTAACTAAGAAAAATATTATCCCCATTATATCTCCCTTCTATGAATGTTACTTGGGAAGTATCCATAATAGACTTCATGATGTTTGTTTTTAGTCTTAAATCCATGATCTTTGAGATGATCTCATATAATAAATTACAATATGAAATTAGTCTAAAATCTTGCAAGGAAGAGTGCTTTTTCACCTTAGGAATCAAGCAAAAAGGGTTTAATTCCCATCCTTCAATAGTTTCCTAGTTTTGAAAAACTCATTAATAGCTTCCACCATTATATCCCCTATTGTGTGTCAGTTATCTTGAAAAAAATAATCCATTATATCCACTAGGACTGGGTACCTTATTTGGATGAAATGCCTTCACTACTCTTTTAACATGATTTTTATCTAGAAGTCTCCCTAGCTTATTTATTTGTTATTTTATGAGTTGATGTGGTATAAACTCCTTAAGTGCATCTTTAAGAATTTGGCTAGAGTTCTTAGTACCTATCATGTTTTGAAAATCATTTAATGCTAACTCCTTCGACTCTTAAGGGCTTCTGTACCCATTCTTATATGGATCCTTTATAGTAGTGATTTTATTAACATTTCTCTTAGCTAAGATAGATTTACGGAAAAAAATTGGAGCTCTTATCCCTTTCCTTAAGCTATTTTATTCTAGATATTTTGTTTATGAGGGAGTGGTAAGCCTTTAGAGCTGTAATACAATCATTTATTTCATTCTTCTCCTTTAATCCCCTGCTAGCCTTTCTAGGATCCTTGTTAGCCTTTTCTAGGATCCTTGTTAAGTTACTCTTGAAGTTCCTGTAAAGCACTCCTAGCCCATATAATATCTCCTCTTTTTCCTTTTAAAACCATTGGTTAAGCCTCTTTAATTCTTATTTAATAGTCTAAAATCTTTAGATGCATTTATACTAGTTATGACCCTGAACCTAGTTGTTCATTCCCATCCTCACAGCTTCATTGAAACCATCTACCTCGATTAAGAAATTATTAAATATGAAAGGACAATGCTTTGAAATAATAGATGTCAAGTTATGAACCTTAAATGTTTCATGATCTAAGAGTAAGGAAAATTTAAATTTAGCTCTACTGTTTGGAAACTTAGACTGGCAATGTAAATTTAACATAGCCCTGCCAAATTTCCTTATTATCAATAAAGAATCAAAATTTTTATTACTCCATATTATTAACTCTCCTTAAAACTTCAAATTGAGGGTACCTATTGTAGAAACACACTCCCTGAATTCTTTGCAAGGTTTTTTAGTGGAACAGGAGCCCTAAGACTTAAATGCAAAAAATGTTGCATTGAAATAAGAAATGATTAACAATGGAGAGGAAATTGCACTACTTTATTCTTCTAAAATTTTTCAATACTCCCATCTTTGGAAAGCTAAATTATAAGCATAGAAAAAGGTGATGCAAATTACCTATGGCTAGCCTTCAATCTTAATATGGAATGAATATGTTGATTAGTAACTGAGTCATCAATGATCCCTACAAAATCCAGACTATGTGCCACTAGGATCCCACCATTGCCATGCCTATGATAATTAGTAGTGATTTCACACTTTTAATTCAGGAGCCATAAGTTTGTATATGTTGAACTAAGGGTGATTCTACCATTGTTTTGATAATCAAAATGGTTTTACTAATGTGGTTGTTGTGTTTTTTTATGTTAACAAAGATTTGATGCAAACAAGTCTTGGAGTCGCATGCTGGAGAGACATGATGGAGTCATGGAGTTAAAGAACATTTCGAAGTTGTTTAAGAAAGATGAAGAAATATGGCTAAAGACTAAGATGAAATAGGAGCATTGGAATGTGGAAGATCAAGTTTAAGAGTAGCATGTTTGGAAGGTTGCTTATGTACGGTTTATTGTAATTCTCCCTTCAAGTCTTACCATGTGTCAAAGGACTCACATCATGCATTTTACATTCATATTTAAGGATTTCATGCAAGACGCATAATCAAGAGGTATTTCGTATGATAGTTGTGTGTGAAAATCCTCTTCATGAATGAGTGAATACTTGTATCTAATTGAAAGAGTTTTTTGAATGAGTGAATGAATTGGTTAAGATGTGAGTGAGTGAATTTATGTGAAATTTGCATGAATTGTATGTTAAAATGAGATATGTGATTTGAAATGCTTGAATAGAAGTTTCGTGAATTAGAAAATTGGTAAGACTTGTGTCTTATGTGTTGAAATTAATGAATGTTTGAATTGAATGTAATTTAAGATAAAGGAAAGATGGTAAATTGGATGAATTTGATTGTGTTAATGTATATGTGTTAAGTTGTGTAAATGGTGTTAATATATGTTTAGTAATGTTTGGAATGTTTTTTTATAATTTTAGAATTGATTTAGAATGGATTAGGTTTCTTTTAGACCGAAACTAGTTATTTTTTTAGTTGGACTTATCAAACTATAAGGCATTGATCGACCAATTATTGGTTAATCGATGGGGGATAAATTGGCTAACTAACATTGAAATCACATAGGAAACAATTATTTTTTCAACAGTGACAAATATAAAAATTTTTAAACATTAAGAAATGTTAGTATAATGAGGATGAATGAGTTCTTAGCTATAATAAAGAGAGTGTGTACGTGTATAGGGCGGTGTTCAGCCAAGAACATTGTAAACATTCATACAAAGTGTTTGAGCAATTGTGGGCTTATTTGTGAATTTTTTGAGAAGTTTTGTGAATATTTGTGTCAAAATTATGTATTTTAGTCTGGATTGTGTGGTTTTCCATTCTATGTGTAGTGTGAGATCTTATACACATTGGTGAGTAAAGAGTGACAGTGATTGGGAGGTTTTTTTTTTTTAAGAGTGTATATGAGAACAGGAGTTTGTGAGTTGAAATATTAAGAGTGATTTTTTTAGGTTGTTTTCTCTAACTCATTAAAAGGCTAAGTATTTTGAGGTGGTTATCCTTAAGCCATAAAAAGGAGAGTGTTGTGATTTTATTTCTTAGCCTTAGAAAGGAAGAGTAAAAGGTTATTTTTTATCATTGAAAAAGACGTGTGAAAGGATATCCTTGAGCCTGGAAAAAGGAATTATATGTTAATGTTGTATTTTTTTATGATACTGAAAATTCTTTACAAGATTTGATGGAGATTGGACGTAGGAGAAAATGGCCATCTTCGAACTGCTATAAATAATTTATGTCTTTTTTCCCTTATTCTTTTATATTTGAAGAATTTATTTATAAATTGTTTAATTTTGTATATTGTAAGATTATTTGTTTAATTTAATGAATTGGGAGTTAAGTTGTAATATTGTTTAATTTTTTCTTATTAGAAAAATTGAACTTAAGTTTAATAACTTCTTTAAAAGCCTTTAGTTCTCTCCCTGTTGGGTTTCATAAGACCAACAATTGGCATCATAACCTAGGTCTTAGTTAAGATTATTTCAAATGAATTAGTGAGCAAAGATTATGGCACATAGTTTAGAAATACCACTTTTGTTTAGTGGATACAACTATAGTAATTGAGAAGTTAGGATGAGGACTTATTTTTTAAATCTAGGAATAAATTTTTGGGAAATAGGAGAGAATGGACCTCACATCCCTACAAAAATCATAGTTTTGAATAATGTAGAAAGTGCAGTAACTAAGGACAAATTAGAGTGGGATGAAGTAAAAGAAGAGTTTTTTTCTCACTTGACCATAAAGTTGTGCATATCTTGTTTTGTGCCTTAAATAAGGAAGTAATTAGTAGAGTTTCAAGGTATAAAAATGCTCAAGAAATATGGATTTCATTAGATGAAATATATCAAGTCAAATAAGTGTAAAGCAAGCACGAAGAAGTAGCTCACATTTGCCTCTTGGATGATGAGTTATGTACGTCTACAAATTCTTGTAATGATGAAGTACCTTCTTACTTAAATTCTAGTCACAATGATATAAATTATGGTGTATTTGATATTTCTCGTGATGACTTAGTAAAATACTTGAATTTTTTCGTAAGAAAAGGAAGAAATTTCCTATTAGGAAAAAGTAAACATTAAAGTTATTACATTAACGTAAATGAGAAAATGATAGACTTAAGCATGAATTAGAATTAAAAAAATTGACATTGAGTGTGACAAGAAAAAGTTTAGAAGAGGAAAATGTTTCTTTGAAGAGAAAAGTAAAATTGATGAGTGTAGATAGTAGCAAGCTTAATTGAGATAAGAAAATGCTTTACTAAAAAAAACTAGAAAGTATGAAGAACTCGTTCTATAGTTCCACACTGGGAAAGGAGAAGTTTGAACCTATATTAGGAGTTCAAAAGTTTGTAAATGATAGACATAAGGCTATAAAAGTAACAGTGAAAATTTCTCTGGAAATACCACTTTTGTAAAGGGCAAGAACCTGGGGAGATGAAAATGTGTCTAAGCCCTTGTTAGAAATTATTTCATCTAGATCATCATTGTCTAGCTCTCAGTCTAGGAAAAATCATCATGCATTTATGTGAACATCTAGGTCTTCATTTAGAAACAAAGAGCATGTGCTTAAAGATAGACATATTTTCTTTATAAATGCACATCATCAAAATGATACATTTAGGCTATGAATGAGCAAATTTGGCCTCCATACACTCATGTACCACATATGCATTTAGAATCTCCTAAGAACATGTATCATGCACATTCTATAAAAATGTTTCATTGAGGATGAATGTTTAAACATAGAAAAGGATATAGAAACAATTTGAGGTCATATTATCATGGTTATGATGCATCTTGACACCATAATGGACTTAGAAATAGGTATGATTAAAGAAAGGCATATACATCATGTGCATCATTGTTTTGCAGATATTATAGTCATTATGGACATGCTAACCATTTTTCTTTTGATTGACTAAGAAACATAAATGTTTCATCATATGATTTTTATACGTATATCACTAACCTTCACAGACCTAAGATGAAATGATTACCAAAGTTTTGTTGATTTTATTTTGTAGTAAGAGGTTAAAAATCACCAAGATGCATTGTTAAACCAAGAAAGAATAAATCAAATGGAATTTGGTGATGTATGAATAAGGATGGTACAACTTGACCTTGTTTATAAAAAGAAATAAAATTGATTTTATGTTTTGGATTTATATGATTACTTGAATTATATTTTGAATGCTGCAAATGTTTTAGAATCATGAACAATAAGGTCTATACTGTTTTTGAGAATAATTTTTGTGATATGATATATCTTTATGTTAATCATGTCTTGTTAATAGTTTTTTTTTTGTATGAAATAGTTTGATGCTCAATGTGTTGAACATTTTTTAATGTTTCTTGATTGTTTAGGGCTCGTTTAGTTCAACTTCTATTTTTGGTTTTTATTTTTAGTTTTTAGTTTTAGTTTTTGATTTTTCTGTTTTGTTTTTTGTTGTTGTTTCATGTTTTTGCTTTTAGTTTTTTTTTGTGTTGTGTTATTATGTACATTATTTTTATTGTAATATATGTTATATTAAATTTTAATTTATTTTAATATAAATTTATATTAAACCAAATATTTAATTTTACATAAATAAAATATTAATAATTAAAATTTATTTTTCTAATAAAATTTTATATTAAATTAAATTTT
>JAOXYD010007908.1:0-15309 GCA_028565735.1 Pinacopodium congolense | reverse complement strand
GTGTGTGTGTGTGTGTGTGTGTGTGTGTGTGTGTGTGTGTGTGTGTGTGTGTGTGTGTGTGTGTGTGTTAAAGAAGTATTTAAAAAAAATGTTGGAATTTGTTTTAGAGTAATTTGCATATATTGGAATATGAAACGTGTGTGAAAAACTAGTCTCTATATGGATTAGTCGAACAATAGTGGTCAACCAATTATTAGTTGACCAGTATGTGTAACTAGTTAACCAGTGTGATGTTTTTCATAACCATTGGTTGACCAATGATTCTAGAAATCAAACACTAATAGCTAATTTCAACGATAAAAAACAAAATAAATGGAATTTAATGAAATTTAAAGGATTAGTAGACAGAATTTTATCTATAAATAAAAGTGTTTTGGTATAGGTTAAACATCTAAGTGCTAAGAAACATAAAAGCAAATGAATTAAAGTATTTTTAGTGTTCTTTTGAGAATTTTTGTAGTGTTTTTATGAATCTTTTATGAAATTGTATTGCATTCTTTATTTGGTATTTTGAGAACCCTTTAAACACTTTAGGTGGATTAAGTAAGAAATTATTGAAGCGTATTATTAGGGTAGTGTGATTGTGAGAGAAAATTATTATAAAAGTTACTTTAGAACACATTGAAAAAGAGAAATTATTATAAAGTGAAGTTGTTGATAGTGAAATTTCTAATAAGAAGGAATGTGTACATATATTTAGGTTTGTGCACCAAACTACTATAAATTATTTTATGTCTCTTTTTCCCTATCTATTTATTTTTCAAGTTTATTTTATTCAATTTATATTATTATATATTGTTTATTAAATTGTTTATAATTTATCTTTTTAATTAAGAGGGCAATTTTAATTAGGTATAAAAACTTGAAAATTCTTAGTCACCTAATTCACTCCTCTCTTAGGTGTTATTTTAGAACCAAAAATCAATTTTACAAATTAAAACTTTATTGAACACATTTATATAGAATGCACAAACAAAATATGTACAACTTTACTATCAATAGTAATTAGTTTCTCATTCCTTTTATTCCACTTTCATCCTTTGGTATTTCAATCTCTATATTATCTACATTTATTTTTTTGTTAGAATATGAGGTCATTCTATATATTTCTCAAAAATCAATTCCTATAAATAAAAGAAAGTATTTCATCCTATTTTTTCAATATCTATAATTTTTATCTTTAAAATAAGGGTGTCTAATTATACTTTTATTATAAAAAAATGTCGATTT
Source organism: Pinacopodium congolense (assembly GCA_028565735.1). Classification (NCBI taxonomy): domain Eukaryota; kingdom Viridiplantae; phylum Streptophyta; class Magnoliopsida; order Malpighiales; family Erythroxylaceae; genus Pinacopodium; species Pinacopodium congolense. Next base: position 14,079 of record JAOXYD010007908.1, on the reverse strand, counting down.
ATCTTATACCCATTATTTCTTTATAAATAAGTTTGTGTAAGTCCTAACTCAAATACTACTTGTTGACCTTATGTGGCACTTGAAAGGGAGAGTAAAATTGGTGACACACTAAATTTTTCTAAGCCTTTTACCTAACGAGAAAATTCACATCTTAACGTAATTTGGAATAAGTAATAGTATATTAAATAAATATTATAGTACGACTTAAATAAACAAACTTGCAAAGTAAAGAGATAGGGAAGAGAAAGACAAATAGATTTATATTGGTTCCATACATAATTCATACCTACGGTCGCTCTCTAATCACTTGATAGAAATTTCACGAAATTTCACTAACTTAATCTTCTTCATGGGTAAAGATAAACCTTTTTATAACTATTTCAACATGCTCAACAAACCAAAATGCACAAAAAATATCTCACTTCATTAACCAAAGTTTTTAAAAATGAATCCTAATAACCTTAAAATGAATACCCTCAAAACACTTTAATAACACACTTTAAAACTACATAATTTGATTAACTCAATGCTCTTTAATTTACTAGAATTGATTTAATCTAATGCATAGACACACTCTAAACAAACCTATTTATATTGTAACAACTTCCAACTATTTATTTATAGCCATTGGTATGCATTAAAAATTATTTAATACAAAATTCCTATTAGGAGCTGGCTGTGGTATACAAATTTCATGCCCATTAGTCGTCCATTCAAGCTTGTTGGTTATATTCATGATGGAAACATTGTTTATTAGTAAACTAATTAATGCCATTAGTCAACTGATCAATTAATCTCTAATACTAATCGACCACTAACCCTATCATTAGTTGACCAATCTCTGCAAGAATTGGTTTTTAACATTTTTAACACTTTCTAACATAATTAGATTTCCCCAAAACCTATTTAAATATTTCTTTCTAACAAATCCTAACCTACACACACTTTAAATAAGTTCTTTAAAAGATTTTAAATCATTAAGAGGATTTTTTAAAAACTTCTCCATAAACATATTTCTTTTAATTATGAATCCTATATGTAAAAACTTTAAACATAGATACATATGAATGAGTTAAACCCATAAACACTTTGAAAACATTAAGATAATATTTACAACAAAGGTTACATGAGATAACCTATTCAAATTCATTATTTGAATTATTGAGCCTTTATTCAACACTTTGGCCTTCAAATATCATCACTTTGGCTTTAATACTCCAACTTTGGCTTCAATTTATAATGATTCAACCCGTTCACTTATCTATATGTTAAAAAAAAACCATTACTAGTAAAGGTGTTTTGTTATTACAAAAACAGAAGTGGAACCTCTCTTGATTTAATAGTTTTGAAATAGGTTAGAGGAGAATATGAGGTAAAGAAAGAAGCTTGATGTAGATACCATTCTAAGTAGATTCAATTGACATGAGCAATGAATCTAAACATCAAACTCATTCTAAAGGAATAAAATGTGACAATAAATTTTTTTGGCATAGATGCCATGAAAAGACCAACACGTGGTGTGCATTGCAAAAGGATAGAATATGAGGTTACAAGGAAACATTAAAATTCATTGTAGAAGGACTCAAGGAATAATGGATCACAGGGATCCATTGATACATTATGGAAGGAATGTTGCCTCAAGACTAAGAAAAAACAAAGCCTCTAATGCGACAAGCAACCATATATATATTGATCAATGAGCAATTGTATATCATATCTCATACCTTCCATATTTATGTTGTATATAAGGTTGGAACATAACAAAAATGTTGGATGAATACTATGAAAGGTAATGCGAGGCATACCAATGAAATCCATTTTAGCCCATAAAATACTTAAAAAAGGGTTACTATTTACCAACCTTAAAATAAAGAAATCAAGGATTATGTCAAGATGTCCTAAAAGTTTCAGAGGCCTATAGTTTGCATCACATGCCTATTATTGATTACATGACAATTTCACATCCCATTCGTTTCACTTAACAGTAATAGGCGCACTTAAGCCTTTTACTCTAGCAATAAGGCAAGTCAGATTTATGCTCTTTGCGACATTATTTCACTAAAACATTGGAGGCTAAGGCATATATGACCATTATTAATGGCATAGTGAAATAATTTATTAAAACCAAAGTTATTAGCAAATATCAATTTTTGTTAATTTTAATCATAAACAATGCAACTCAGTTTAACAATAAAAAGTTTAAGGTTTTTTTGTGATGGAATGACAATCACATAGTGCTTCAATTTAGTGACACACTTGCAGACTAATAAACTAACTGAGGTAACAAATGGAACCTTTCTTTAAATTTTGAAGACAAAAGTTAAGCTTATAAAAGAAACATAGGTTGAATATATACACTTGATCTTATGGACAAACAAGATTTAGAATTTCAACAAAAGTGTCACCTTTTAGCTTGGTATTTAAGTATAAGCACTTATCCTTATCAATATAAAAACACCTAGTTTGAGAGAAGAAAATCTTATCGAAACATAAATAATTGGGTTATTGGGGAGAATTTGACTTAGTTGAAGAAAGGAGAACTTAATTATAACTAAAGATGTAGTCTATTAATAAAAACCAAAAAAAAAAAAAAAGATCCCCTATTGGGAGCCCCCTAGTGACCCTCCTTTCATATGAGCAAAGATGGCACTTTTGTAAATGCACCCCTTCTTATGTGAGAGGAGGGCCATGAGGACCCCCTAAGTCCTAATAAAAAATAAAACCTCATAAAAAAAAAGAAGACTAAAGCCCAAGACTTGGAATAAGAAGACCTAGTACTTAGAAGAACATATATCTCAAACTGATATGAGTTAAAGGGAAAGCTGACATCAAATTAAACGAGACCATTTAAGAACATGGAAATTCTTAAACTTGATACCTAAAACTTGGCATACTTAAGTAGAAAAAGATATATTAACTATGGAATAGCTTTCATTTACAATCATATTATCAATAATATTTGGAGGTTATTAGATAATCTCTTACATTAATTTTATATTTTACAATAAAATATGCAAATTTACTTAAACGAATATCACACGTAATGAAATGAAATGATGTTAAAGATGCATATATGCTTAATTGGTGATTGTATACAATAAGACAAACCAACATTTATAAGGAAAGATGCAGATTTGCCTAAATGACAATTTTGCATAATAAGGAATTGATGTTTGCAAGAAAACACGCAAATCTACTTAATAATCGTCATGTATAACAAGAAAGATCTAAAATTTATTAATCATAAATATGTTCACACACAAAATCTTCCTAAATTCCATTATGCATGGAAAATATATGCCTACCTATTAACAATTGCGTGATAATTTATAATCTAAACAAAAAATCATAATGTTGAATATTAATTCAATAAAGACATGGGAAAAATATGATATGGAAAGAGCTCTTATTTATATTAACTTCTAATTTAAAACAAAGGTCTTCAAAAGAAGAAGAAATTGCTATATATACACCTCATAGGGTAAAGGGAGAGTTAAACTTAAGAACAAGTGTTTATGATCAGTGTCTAAATTAATGTGATAAACTAAATTGAACATTCAAATTAACTAATTAACTCAACTAAGCAATAGATCATAAGTAATTGGTTAAGGTTCACAAATCTCAAAGTGTAACTAAGGTTTTGAGTTGTAATGGATTAATTAAGACTAGAAAATTCAGTGTAGATAGATTTGAGGTATCTTCTTTAAAGCAAGACAAAGCTATGGTCAAGTCAAAGCCTTATATATCTATTAATTCTAATTCATTATTTAGTCATTAAGTGAATTTGGACTAATAGGTATAAACAAAAGGAAGTTTAAATCTAAAAATCTCTTTTAGATTTGAGACCCTCACAAGGAATCGAAGTTTGGTAATTCATTGATTTGGTTATGATTATTAATTTTTCTAGTGACTAGGGTAGAATTTTTTATCATTAAATAACTAATAATCTATTCTAGATGGTTAGTCTATGACAGATAATGGAGCATTAAAATAAATAAAGGTCTTTATCATAGAAATAAATAGGACAATAATCAATCTATTTACTAACCTAATACTAACTATGGAAAACTAAGCATGCATCATCATTAATAAAGTATAAGTTTATACAAAATAGAAGTAAAGAGTTGAAGAGAATATAATTGAAATTAATATCCCAATTGTAATCCTTCCACTCTAACCAATTTTGAATACTCTTAACAATCCTAACTCATTAACTTCATGTAAAGAAAAAAAATAAAAGAAACAAAAACCTAAAACTAAAGGAAAACAAAAGCCTGACTAAGAACAAGAAAAAAAACCTACTTTACATGGCTCTCTTCCTCCCTTTACACTCTCCACTACTCTCGCCTCTTCTCTTCTTTTTGGCTTCCTTTTTATAGCTTTTAATGTGGCTACTAGGATTTCCTAATCCTAAAACAGGTCCAAAGGTGTTTTTATCCATTTATCCATTTAAAATCCTCTCCCAAGTAATGCTATCTGGGAGTATAATGACTTTTAGAGTCATTATAGACCACTATTTATATTCTATCTTTAATTTTGCACTATAATGACATTATATACAGACCACAATAGTGTTTTTGTAAGTCACTGTTGATGTTCTAACTTCTTTGTCAAAATTCATCCTTTTAACAATGGACCTCTTAATTGGATATGAACCTACAATTTAATTAAAATAAATCATAAGTAGGACAAATTCATAAATAAATAGGAGTAAAATTACATCTCAACATGACATAAAAAAACTATATAAACTACCTTTATCAACATGCTTCGTCATCAGGGAGAGAAATTCATCTTTTTATAGTTCATTTAGTGAATCTTGAGGCTAGAAATCCTTAAAGTTTCTTATCTAGCTATTTTAACTTCAATAAAATTTATAATCCATTAAAGCCATCGATGAAAGATCTATTCATCTATTCATAATTTAATAAATCAAAGATCTTACTCACTAAGAAGTTGCGATATATCTAAAGTTAATCAAGCATCATGCTTGCTTTATTTAGCATGAGAAAATAAGTTTGAAGTGCCTCATGTGCCTACCTTATTGAAACCTCTTTCTTCTTCTTATTTCTTAAGGTTTCAAGTGCCTTAGGAAATTCATTATATGTCATCAATGAGCTATATGCTCACGCAAACCTCTCCACCTCTATAGTAACTCTCTTAGTGTAAACATCGAATAAGCTAAAGTCCTAAAAAAAATTAATATAGGAATTAGTATAAAAATAAAAATTCAACTTTGAAGAATACAAAAGGATACCTTGCTCACACTAAGTTATACTTAGTAAGGCTAGGGAGGGTTTTCCATAACCCCTTATTGATTTACTTTATGTCTACGTAGAGGACAAGACCACTACATGTCTACGAATTGACTATATGAGTACCAAGGTGGAATTAGTCTCTGTCACATTCCTATTAGGAAAGAAAGCCTTTCTTACACTCTCAACTTACTAGTTTGCAGGGTTCATTCAACTACCTTTAAAACCATTAACAATGTCCCATCTAATACATCGACATGAATGATATCAACCAACTAAACACTAATGAGATCTTGATCAATCGAAGTATCCCTATTACTCTTTATTGATGAAATAGTACTTTTAACTAACTTTGTTCATAAGCTTTATGCTACACTTAAAAAGGAACAGGTTAAACAATTAGAGACCTAAAGGAAATGTAAATAAGAAAGGAAAAACATATATGTTTCTTAATCTAAAATGCTAGCTTTTAATAGTAAGTCCTCATATAATATTTCATTTTTGGAGTAAAGGAAGGTTCTCATCTAAGAGAATTTATGGTTGATTCTCCATCATTGCATGACTCTTACACCATTTATTAAAATGAGGATTAATGTATCTTTAAGAAGTTCTGAACTCCATCTACTGCCATCATCTAAATTAATGAACACAAATGTCTTTTCTTATTCATGTGTGCCATTTGAAGATACGAAAAGCCTCATCTTAGACTTAAGGTTTAGTTTGTATCATCCAAAGTACTTACTTATAAACCTTATTTTATGTATAAGTTATAACAACATTGAAGATGGCTTAAAATCAAAGTGTGGAAAATCATGGATTGCTCCCTCTTCTCTTTAGATCATGTGCCTAAATGCTCACTACCGCCATGACTGATCCCTCTATGATTCTACCCATCTTTCCTATAGCTGCTTTGCTTCTTCATTCTCTTATATTCTTGCAATCATATTAGCCTTACTTCTCTCTCAGTTTTTCTTAATCTCTATACTACACTTCCTACATCCAGTCATTGTATTCTTAAGGCATGTTTAGTTGGGTTATTGATCGTAGTTTTTGTGTTTTTATGTTGTTTTTTTTATTTTTGTACTGTATTAATATTTTGTTTTTACGAGCTTTTGTACCTTTTTTTTTATTTTTGTGTTTTAAAAAATAGGAAATGAAAACCCAAAACAGAAACCCAACTAAACAAGGCCTTAGCTTCTCCTCTCTTTATTTTCCTACATTTTGTAGATCCCTTCTTACTTCCATAACACTTTCCTTTATCTTTTTTCTCCCAAAATTATCTTTATAGAATCCATTGCATAATCTCTTAAGTAGTTTCTTCCTACCTATTTTTTTTTTCCAATTCTAGTAACTAAAATTTGAAAAGTGTTTTTCTTTATTTTCCCTCTTTCCCTTTTCAGCAACTTCCTATCTTTCCACAGATGTTTGCTACCTCTCTTTCGACATTTCCAGCCCTCTCTGGCCCTTCTAACTTGGTAAGAGCTAGCTTAGAAGAGCCTAACAACAAGGTTTTAAAGAATTGGTGCCAAGTAGTGGACGATTGTGTTCCTAACACAGAGAAACTAAAATTTCTTTTGGCTATTGAGACTAATGGAGCTTTTAGAGTGGTGCCACCTATTGATGTACTAAAGCAAGGTGTTACTAGGTGTGCGTCCATAATGCTAGGTTTTTTTGCTAACAAAAGGATAGTTTACCCGATTATAAAGAAATAGGAAGATATGAGATGGAAAAAATAAGGAATAGAAAAGATGTGTTTGAATGAGAATGATCTCTATTAATTCAGGTTTAGTTTAACCACTAACATCTAAAGGATTATTGAGGTAGGTCCATGGCATGCTCAAAGAAAACCGCTCTTTTTATAGAAGTGGAAACTTAGACTCAATTTGGAGGATTTAGAGTCTAATCATGTTTTTATTTAGGTGCAAATTCATAATGTTCCCTTAGGGTATTACTCCACCTTGGAACTAAGCCACCTAGCAGCTCTTTAAGAAAGGCATTCTATATGGATAAGGTTATAGCATTCTTAAAAAGACTTAGCTTTGCTTGAATTTGTATAGAGATTTCTCATAGGCAAGATCTTCCTTCGAGCATCTATATAGTGAAATTGAATAAGGAGGAATAGCCAGTTAAAGATGAGCTACTAGTGACATATTAATGGAAGCCTCCCCCACCCTTACCCAGGTAATAAAAATAAAATATGGAAAGCAATTGGGAATCGATTCACAACAGGAACTTATGTTGAGCTGATGAGAATAATTACTTCAATTAAATTAGATCAGACTATTCAGTAATAGGACTACATGGCTTCATGGGAGCTAAAGGAAATTAACAATTCCAAACTAGCAAATTAGGTGCACACTAAGGAAATCCAAGCACAAATAGATCAACAAAAGTCTAAGTATAATTTATTAGTTAGCAAGCGATTAGTTAGTCTAAGCCCTGACAACACCAATTTCAATGTAGATCTAACATTGGAGGAAGTGCAGGAGTCTAATCCTACCATAGTCTCACAATAGTAGGAATATGATTAGATGCAAGAGACCTATCCCACTGCTACCTTGGAGGACAAGGAACAAGTTATCCAATCTAATAAACTTAAACATAATTTAAACTACAATCATGATACCTTTAGTAATAAGAAAACCAATCCCACAAGGAATAAGGAGGAGTTTAAAATGGTCACTAAAAGGAAGTCAACTAGGAAAACAAGAAGCAAGGTATCCTTTACTTTTTCTTCCACCCTATAATATTTATACTTATTTGAAATAATAAGAACATGAATAACCCTAAAAAGTAGCAGGCAATATCTAATTACATTAAATAATTGCAACCTTGGTTAATTGTTTTTCTAAAAACTAAATTGAAGGAGTAACAACTTCGCAAACTTTGGTTTATTCTTCACTATTGGAAAATTTTATCGAATCATCAACACCATTACAAGGGAAAAATTTTAATTGCTTATAGCTCTGATTGGTTAACTATCATACAAAGTTCTTCAAATGAACTTATGCATCTTCACACTTACCTGAAGCCTATGTTGATCAAGGTTTGTTTCTTTTCAGTTTATACTACAAATTGCATTTTTCAAAGGTGCTTTTTATAGGATAAATGACAATAAATTCAGGGAAGTATCATTGCCCTTGGATTGTGGCTGGAAACTTTAATAATAATATAATCTTACAAGAATTATACCCCATTTTAGAATTGATGGACCATACAAACAATTTAGATCATATATTAATAGCCTAGGTATCATAGATTTAAAAAAGGAGAGTTTTTTTTTACTTCATTGGGTCAAATAGATAGATTGGAAAAGGGTGCTTAAAGAGAACATTTAACCAAACATTTATGAAAAATCTATGGCTCATAAAATTCCAACTTAGTAAAATAATCTTTTTTAAATCCACTTGTTTCAGATCATTGCTCAATTAAGATACATCACCTTAATACTAAGTAGAACATGCATTATGCTTTCAGGTTCTTCAGTCACGTAACCAAGATTCAGGGGTTTAATAAGGTAGTTCAGGAAGGAATGAGTGTTAACACTCATGGCTTTGAGAAATACATATTGGTAAGCAAGATCTTAATGTAATAACAAGAGAAATTTCTTTTAAAACGACTAACATGATCAACAAGGTCAAAGAATGATGGATTCAATTTCAAAATGCTATATATAGATCTGACCAATAGTTAAATTTTTTTAAGAGGTTAGCGCTCTTAACCATTACCTCAACATGTTGGAAATGCATCACTCCTCCATTAGGAACAAATCAAGAGCACTCTAGTTAAAACATGGAGATATCGATAACTCATTTTTCCAGAAGACAATTCTTCATAGAAGAAACATGAACAAGATAATTTAGCTTACTAAGTTAGAAGGAACTATCATTTGCAAACCTCAGGATCTCAAATAAGAAGTTTTATATTCTATAAGCGGTTGCGAGGTTCTAAATCTACTTGTCACTCCATTAATCCCCATTAAGAACTCTAATAACTAATAAACTCTCTAATGAATATGTAAGTTTTCTAGCCCATTATGTAGGGATATGTGAGATATAAAGAGCATTAAAATCCATGCATCCTAATACGAAGCCAAGGCCAGATGGTTTTAATGCATTTTTTTGATTAATTCACTTGGTTTGCTCTTAAAGATTATACTACCCCTACTGTTACAAGATCGTTTTGATGCCCTATAACCTGCCAAAATTTTAGCCATGTAATTGTAATCAAGACAGCTTTCTTGATTAAGAAAAACTTACATAAAAACTTGCGTGCAAAGACCATATTCCAGCCTAGAAATCCTTTCTTAAATGGCCTCTTATTTTGATTACTAATCATTATACTCATACAAATCTGTTCAATAAGATCCAGATTTTAATAAATACCTAGCCTGATCTAATACCAACTTATTATAGGGGTTTTTTAATGCTCTACAACCTACCAAAATTTTGTCCTTAAAATTGCAACCAAGACTCCCTTCTTAATTCAGTAAAACATGTCCAAACACTTATCTATAAAGGCAATATGTTGATGTTCACACAAATGTATTGATTTTTTAAAGCAATTTATAGAGATTAGGAGGAACAAACATATAGGAACAATAATTGGAGACTTTAATTCAAGAATGTGGAGGTGAGGGGCTTACAATTTATAAAAGTCCCTAGCGCCTAATACACACATGATAAGAATAACAATTGATAAGGATAATGGTGGTTTAACAGTTACAAAACTACCTTGTCATAATAGCTACCTTATCTTAACCAATTTTAGACATACCTATCCCTATTTTATTAAGTCAATACTATAGGAATATTGTCCATATCTTTAGATTTTAATTCCTAGTAAAACTAATATGATAATCCCACATATCCAGTTTTTATCTAGCATAATTAATGCACAATGGCGGATTGGGTAGGACAATAATGAAGCCATTGATGTCTTGTACCACAAGTCGTTATCATTTTGTTCTTTAACACAAATTTAATATAAAATTCATCTTTGTACTTCCTCTTTTAGCCCTACATGCATCTTGTGGCAAAATAATCCTAAGTACCGTATAAAGGGGCTTATAACTCCCATCCAAGAATTCTTCAAATAAGGTAAAATGCTTTAAGCAATCAATTATATTTTCCTATTTTAAAAAGTTCCAAAACCATTTGAATTGAAGGATTTTAAACCCATATATTCCTACAGCTCATTGTATAAAATAATTTTCAAGATATTGGTCCTAAGATTGAAAGAGGCGATGGATCCTCTGATTAATAGCTCATAGGTAGAATTTATTAGAGGAAGATGCATAGGAGATAACAACTTATAAATTATTTAAGGATTATAACCAAAAAAGAGTAGTAAGGAGTTGTGCTCTCAAGATTGATTTTTACAAGGCATATAACTCTGTGCATTGAAAATTTATTGGAGAGATCTTGATAGGTTTTGGTTTGCTAGCATAATATGTATCACTTGGATAATGTAATGTGTTGCCACTCCTTCATTTATTATCTTAGTAAATGATGAGCCAACATACATGTTTAAAAGGAGAAGAGGGATGAGATAGGGGGATTCCCTATCCCCTTACTTCCTTGTTCTTTGTATGGAAATTCTATCAAGGTTGATTACCCATAATATCAATGCTGCAAATTATTTCTCCTACCATAGAAAATACAAAAGTCTAAACATCATCATCTTGGCTTTTTTAGATGATGTGTTGCTCCTTTGTGTTGCTAGGAAACCATTTAATAAGCTTATATTAGATTCTTTGTCCTCTTTTACCAACCTTTAAAGTCTAAAAATCAATCTATAGAAAAATTTTATGATTTTATCAACAGTTGTTGAACACCCAACTGAATAGTTTCAGTTACTTAGAGGAATGAGGATTTCTAATCTTATCATCAAATATCTTGGATTGCCAATTAATTACAAAAAGCCAACCTTTAGAGACTGTGCTATACTTTTTGGTAGACTAATAGCTAAGATAGATAACTATTGCAATAAAGTTTGTCATACATTGATAGAATACAACTTATTATCTCTACTCTTATCTCAATGTATATATATTAACTCGTGCTACATAAAAAACTGATCAAATCATTAGAGCACACGATGAGGAATTTTTTTGGGGAATGGGGACACTTTTAGGAAGGTAAGAGAAAAAGTTAAACGGATGGAAATTTGTATCCCCAAAGATAAAGGGGGTTAAGAATACTCCCAATTTCTACGATCACTAAAATGAGTGTTTCCAAGAGGCTTTATAACTATTTAAGGACAATGAATCTTTATGGTTAAATGGATGCATTCTCATGTTCTTGAAGATCGAAGTATATGGGAAATGCTTTTAAATCTGATTATTCATGGTCCATACAGGAGATGTTAATGCTCAGAAGGAACTTAACTTAGTCTTGAAACATAAAATAAGGAATGGAAGTAAAAATTTCCTTTGGTTTGATAACTAGTCCTTAATTAGTTCCCTACACTTACAGCCAAATTTGTTAAGTTTAAGACCTCAATTTTGCCCTTAGGCTAGAGTATAACTGGTGATAAATAATGGAAATTGGAATTGCCTGATTAGAAATATAAAGCAACTTAGGCCCTGTTTGGTAGCATTTACATTTCTTGTTTTCTGTTTTTGTTTTCAAAAAAACGAGAAACAGAGGAAAAAAATGCGTTTGCTTGTATTCTGTTTTCAAAATCAGATAAATATAAACAGAAACAGAGAAACAATAAAATGATATTTTTTTCTGCATTTTGAAAACAAAAAACATAAACAGATTGTTTTACATTAAATAATGAATACAATCTATTGACTAATAATATATTTTTAAGGTGTATAAGAGTTTTTTGGTCAAATAATTCAAATTTATTTCATATTGGACTATCATTATTAAATTATATATTTTTTATAAATCTCAACCAAACATGTTTTTGTTTTTTATTTTTTTATTACAAATATCAACCAAAAATATTTTCATTTTTCTTCATAAGAAAAACATAAACACAAAAATAAGAAATAAAAATAAAAAATAAAAACGAAAAAACAGAAGTGCTACCAAACGACCCCTAAGTAATCTAATAGGAAGGTTTCTTAAAGTTGAAGCACCTTCAACAAACAATCATCAACCATAATTTAAATTAAAAATTACAAGAAAGTATTAAAATATATTCTTTATAAGAACCAGTGAAGAGAAAGGTTTAAGGTTTAGTAGTTCTACCGGTATTAAATCGTTATAAAACTGATATTGAAGCGATATAAAATAATAAAATTTATAAATTATGAAAATAAGTAAAAATATATGATAGGAATTAAATGTATGATTGAAAAACAAATAAAATACTAATATCTATTAATGTGTAATCAATAATAATAATTTTAACTAAAATAGAACCTAATATAAGATATTCAAATAATAACAAAAATCAAAATTATGCTTCTGAAGGAGATTGTGTCTCGTCTTTATAAAAAATTCCAAATTCTCTAACAATATATAAAGGGTCATAAATCGTGCTTTTATCCAAAGTATTTACATCAATATCTTCTTATACATTTAAATAAACTATAATTCAACAATGCATTAATTTATTTTCAAAATTAACTTTAAAAATAAGATAGCAACTTACTTTTAGTAGATGTGCCTAATTCATTCACCATGACAAATGCATTTTTTTATAAATTACACTTTAAAGTTCATTATAATTAAGATCAAGCAATGATTCATCTTATTTAATCCAAAAGTCATCATAGTCAATACAATCGATATCAATTGAATCATATGTTTTCTTATTTATTATTAAGAATTATAAATAAATAATGAAAATTATAAATTTAATAATAAAAATATAATTACTTAAAAATCAAAATCAAATCAATAAAATACATATTCTTTATCTTCATATTATAAGTAACATAAATAAGGTCATTGAATCTTTGATAATCTAAACGATTTTGCTTTTTAATATTGATGCATACAAAAATACTCTAATTACGTTAACAATCAGATGTAGAAGTCATTTAACTCAATAATCTAATAGTAAGTTTTCTTAAAGTCGAAGCACCTTCACCAAACAGTCATCAATTATAATTTAAATTAAAATTTATGAGAAAAATATTAAAAAATATTATTAATAATTAGAAATAAAAATAGAATTATGAAAACTAACCAAATTGTATTTTTTTCATCATAGATTCTACAGATGATCTGGCAAAACTCCCTGAACTTTCATGATACGATCTGATTTTGTTTAATACTTTTGATTGTTCTTCTATAAAAAACATACACTTGTGCTCAATCACAAAAAAAACACTCTATATTATTTTATTAATGCATATATTTTCACTAAATAAGTAATAAGGGTTGAGAAAATAAACTGATAAACGAACTCTTTGAGTAAGATATTTATCCCATCGATGGTCAAGAATTTTTGTATAATGCTTGTATAATCTCTTGTTCCCTTAAAAAAGATATAGAATTATTATGCAAGCCCTATATATGTCATCATATGTATAACTTAAAGATGGCTTCTCATCTGAACCAACATTCCTTAACAAGTTTATTAGTGGAGTCACAATCTTCACAACACTTAAGTAAGTGTTCCAATTTTTATTATCTATGGTAATTGTATAACCTTCTTTTCCTTTCTCACCTTTTAATAATTTGTGATTTATAAAGTGTTTAATTGTCTTCAATTTTTGAAATACTTGTTTGTGATCATAAATACTTTTCAAAGTTATAAATATAGTCACAAATCTAGCAACAATAGGACACACTATCTCAACCTATCTTTTTACTTCCTCAATTAAGAAAAAAAAAGTCAAATGATTACACATAAAAAT
>JAOXYD010007907.1:0-28864 GCA_028565735.1 Pinacopodium congolense | reverse complement strand
CTAGATTCATCCTATCTTGCTTTGAGAGATTTCTTCTTAAAACTCTTCTTGTCTTTCCTTTCCTTATTTTCTTCCTTTTCGCTTTCTCGAAGGTGTGGACAATCCAACCTAAAGTGCCCTTTTTCACCACACTCAAATCATGTTATGTTAGAAGTTTTAGAAAAGTACTTACCTTTGCGGATAGGAGTTTTTCTTCAAATAAGCTTTCTTGGCTCCTTGGTGATGAGAGCAACTGATTCTTCTTCCTCGCTTCTATAGGATGATTCTGCATTCTCCCTTTTATCCTTCTTTGTTTCCCTGAAGGAAATGTTCTTCCTTTTGGGTGCAAATGCTTCTTTAGCACCATCTCATGTGTGAGTAGAGAACCAATCAACTCTTCGAGTGACAAAATATTGAGATCCTTCTCTTCTTGTATTGCTATCACTTTGGGTTCCCAAGACTTTTGTAGAAACCTCAAGATTTTCCTACAAAGCTCAACATTTGAATAGATCTTACCTAGACCCTTTAAAGCACTAATAATATTATTGAATAGATCATACATTGAAGAAATATTTTCATCTTTCTTAAATAATTCAAATTGATGTGTAAGGATGTTAATTTTTGTTTCCTTTACCGGATTCATGCCTGTATGTGTGATTTCTAAAGTGTGCCAAATATCATAAGCAGATTCACACCTAGAAACTTTGTTAAATTCTTCTATACTTAATGCATAAAGTAAAACATGCATAGCTCTACTGCTTAGGGATACTAGCCTCTTTTCTTCAAGATTTAGTTCATTCTCATCCTTGAGCACTACTTCGTTTCCAGCCATCTTTGAAGGTAAGGTGGTATTTTGAGAAACACATAACCATAAATCCACACTTTTACTTCTCAAGAAATGCCTCATTCTAACTTTTCAATTCAAATAGTTGTTTCCATCAAAATAGGGTGCTCTATATGTGTTGTGACCTTCTAGACTAAAAGAGGGAAAATTTTGCATCTTATGTGCCATATGTGATCTTTACTCACTTAATTCGTTGGAATTAATCTACTTGTGAAACTTGCTCTGATACCAACTGTTGGGATAGATATGGCATTAAGAGGGTGGTGAATTAGTGAATAAAAAATTCTTTCACAGAACAAAAATAAATGCAGAAGCTTAAACAAATTTACCCAAACTAAACAATAAGATAATATAGATGCAAAAATAAAAGTAAAGAGAAAGGAGAGAATACACCGTGATTTATCCTAATTCGGAGCTATCCACTTGCTCATAATCCCGTCCCTAACACCACTATTGAGATTTCATTCTTATAACAAGTTGAAGATAACAATATCACAAATACAATCCCTTCTCACATGCTAAAGGAGAACCTTTCACTCGTTTCTTTTTCCTAGGTTCAAGAATAACCTCTCAACCACTCGTAATTTCAATATAATTGAAAAAAAAACTTCATTTGATTTCACTTGATAATCACAAGAGGCTAGATGGATGAATGCACAAAAGATATTCAAGAATCTCACCAAACACAACCAAAATCACTTAATAAAAAATCTCAACAAATAACACTGACCTCGTATGTATAAACACTTAAAACCCATCTAAAAACTTTGTGTAAAAACTTCTTATTCTTCCAACACAAAAGCAAACTTTTTATAGATAATTTTTCCTATGTATCCACTGGACAACAGTAATATTACCCTTTGTCCAATCGGCAAAACTCATAATTACTATTAACTGTTATATAATGTTAAAAGACTATATGTAATCTGGAACCTTTGTAATATTCGGTCGATCGATCTCTTGGTTCGGTCGAGTAATAGGCCTTCGCACTATGCTTCAGTGATCCAATCCATTCATTCAATCGACTGATAAACCTTTGTCAATTATTTGGTCGACTGAACCTGCCATTCAGTTGAAAGACCTTTCCCATTTGGTAGACTGACCTAAGCACCACACTCAACCAAATAATCATAAACATTCCTCTACATTATTTAGCATTTCCACACACCAAACATTTATCCAAACAAGTCTTAATCTCTTTAACAACTTATCAACTTATGATTTCCTAATTAATTGAAATAAGTATCAAGAGGTTTATTTTCATTAAAACACGTAAAACCTCTGGATTTTGCCCCTATATTCATATTCTAAAGTATGTATGCATGAACAGCTAAATATGAGCCTCTTAAGAACACCAAAATAAAAGCAAACAAAGTTTACACTAAATAAACCAAAATTAAACTTATTCTAAACTTCTTCTTTAAACTTTGAGTCTTCATATGATTCTTCATTTTCTTCTTCAAGACTCCTTAATTGGTCAACTTGAACTTTATCCAACCTAACTTTTAGGCACTCTTAAAAACACATAAATTAGTAGAAAAAGTTATTTTGTCATTACTAAAATAAGGTGGAACCATCTTTAGTTCAATAGATCCCATCAACTTGTGGTAGTGGTGGTGGAGATGGAGGCATAAGTTGGAAGTGCAGCTAAAGTTAGTAGTACATCGATGAAGAATTGTAGTTATACTACTGAGTATCCTACAAGATAGGACACGTGCAAGTATAATAACCCAAAAATGAGAAAATATCACATATATTAATTTCTTCTTCATCCCTCTTTACTTGTGCTACTAAGGATATGAGATTCACCACTTGTTGCTCTAACCTTGAAGTAGTAAAAAATTTAAACTCATTATTAGAATAGTTAAAGTATAAAATATAAGGATAAAAAGAATGTTGATAATGAGCCAGAAAAGTGAAACTAAAATAAACAAACGATAAATGACAAAGATCAATAAAAATAAAAAAATATATAACATAGGAAATAATTAAAACACAAGAGTCAGTTACCTGACAATGGTACCAAAAATTTGGTGGAGCTTATCATGAGCGACCAAAAAATAAATACCTAACTAACTTACTATATAGCAGGGCAAATCAAGTTTGATCTAATAGAGAACTAGGAGTATTTTTCAGTTATTCCTAATGTTGCACAAAAGAAAATAAAAATAAAATAAAAATGAAATAAAACCCTGAATGTAAAGGAATTTAAATAGATTAAAAGAAAAAAAACGGAATTAAAGCGACAAAATAAAAAAGAAAATAACAAGAAACAAATAATAAATATGAAAAGATAGGGTAGAAGATGTTTTCTAATCCATGAATTATAACTTATCATCGAAAATATGTAAATTGTGTTATGCTTAAGATGCTAGCCTATAGATTCGAGTGTAGTCTTCATTCTCATTCCTCCAATTTTAGATAAGTCTTATATGATGAAAAACTTACCTTTAACCATGCAATAACCTAAGGTACATCCTCTAAATTCAAAGGCAAAACAACATTAAAAACTAACAAACAACTAACTTAGGCCATAATCTCACACAAGCATATCATGCAACCTAAAGAATAAAAAATCTAGTCTAAGTTGATTAAGTCTCAATTACAAAATCAATTAACATATTGCCACTTATGGTACTAATTAATGACATCAGAAGATCAAACCTAAAAACTAAACTAAAAATTATAAATAAGATGGCCAATCTTAGAAATAATCCCTAATTTATGACATTAAATTAGAATTTCCAACTCAATCTTGACATAAAACATAAAATCTATTAAAGACCCAATTCAGTTATCATAATTATAAGTCATTAATCCATCAATTATCGTCAATCATAAAATAAAATAAAGCTAACATACCAAAATTAATAATAAAAAAGACTGAATATTTAGAGATCATAAAGGAAATAAGAAACACAAGGCTTGAAGGCATAAAACCATAGATTCCATAAAACATTTAATACATACAATTGGGAGAGCTATTTGATTTGATAGTATAGAGACTTCTCTACACAACTTGGCAACACAAGGTAATTATTTGAATTGATTGTAGAATAAGAGCGACCAAGCATATCATTGCAAAAGTGGAGCCAAGGGGGGCAAGATAAGGACGACTTTACAATAAGTGAGGAGGATATGATAATTCACATGGATAAGGATGTAGAAGCAGCTATTATGTTACAATCATTAAGGAAGAAAATAAGTACCTTTGTACTTCAATTTTATTAGTATAACAATTCCTGACTGCAGTCAAAAGATGTGATATCAAGATCTATTTCTAAGGTATCTAACATAGTCTAAAGGAGATAATGAGAGGCAATAAGTGGTAGGTGTTGTAGTATATGTATTCTTGTTAAACCATCTATTATTTAAAGAAACCGTTCGATGGTATGGTATGAAAAAGAAAGCATTAAATAGCTCTAAAGTCCAGCAAAAAGATCTTAAAGAAACAATTGTTAGGAGACAAACCAACATTTTCATATTTTATATTATTGAGTTTCATAGTTTGTAGTTTTTCTATTTTTATTTTTATCTTATCTTCATCTAACCGTTTTCAAAAAGTTTGTTATTTAGTATTAATACACAAAAATAATAAGCGTTGATCGTCAACTTCTTGAAGCCTTCAATCATATGAAATGCTCTTAAAGTCACCATGCCCATGCCTATAGAGCGGACTTCAATATTTAGGGAAGTGTCATTCCCTTTTCCTCTTTTACATTTCACATTCTTTGTTTTTTTTTTAATCCTTTAAATTTATCACAATTTGGGTTATAGGGGAGGGGGGAAGATAGGCTTGAGTATGTCTTGTCAAATATTTACAGACTTGAATTGTTATGAATCCAATGGAAATGACTTAAATGTGTTATCTTGGAATAATTGGAATTGGATGTTGATTGCTAATTTTGGTATTTTAATTCCATTGACATTTTTCATTTATGAGCATTGAACAATTCTTGAACGATTTCTAACCCAAATTTGACCTAAAATTTTTCTTTTTCTTCTTTTTTTGTGTGAATTGCATATTTTTTTAGTAACTTTAGTGTATAGTATTAAGTCTTTCATGATGTTGTATGTAAATTGTCATGTAAATTTGGAATATGTTGCAATTTAATAAATGAAAAACTTTATATGTGCTTAAATAAAGTGACTAAACATATTCATTCTGCTAGCTTTATAACGATAGAAAGGTTTAAATGTATGAGTAGAGCTAGTAGCCATTTGTGATTATGACTTAATTGAGTAACCAGGGTGTTTATGACAAAATATTCACCTCTGTGTCAAAAGGTTAAATGACATTGCAAAAGCAAAAAATGGTACTTGAGTTGAGTAATTAGGGGACATTCATGATAAGATGATTATCCTTGCATCAAGGTACGGTGAAAGCCCAAAAAAATTACTCCAATTTGAAACTTAATGCTTTGTGCTAATGGTAAACTTACTAACAATGTGATTGTATGTGATAACAAAGGTTTTATTATTAAAGTCATTTTAAGTTAATGTTTAAGTCATTGTTTAAGGATAAGTAACAACTTAAGTGTGGGGGTATTTGATAATATCTAGATTATTATATATATATATCTTTTAGTCATGGTTTTATGGTGATTATATTGAGTTTGAGGGCATAATCTATGTAAACTATGTTCATATTGAGTTAAATATGGAGATAAGATGTTGCTTATGTACTTTCTTTCATTGTTTATGTTTTGTAAGATTTTGATGAGCATTTTCATGCAGTTTTGGGATTACCAAAGATGTGAAGTTGACTTAAGAAGTAATAAAATTAAGTAAGGAAGCTCCACACTAAATGTCATGGCCGAAGGATGAGTGGAGAAGGATTTATAGCAAAAAGGTTGAAAGAGAAATCTTAAAATAACTTTCAAAACTATGGCTTAAGACACGAGTGTTTTGTTGATAAGAGAAACCTGCATGGTTCGCCTTATGTTTTATCCCAAACTAACACGTGATTAAACCCTATTTTCACCTCCTTTTGGATATCTTTTGTCTCGGTGTGGCCACCAAGACCTAGAGGAAAGTCCAAAGCCATCTTCTAAAGGATTTTTGCATAAATTTAAAGGAGAAAAAGGATCAAAACACATCAAAATTGAAGATCAAGATAGGAATTCCTTTAAGGATCATCAAGACCAAAGAATTCAAGGCATTCAACATAAGCTTTCCTATTTCCTTTCTCTTTAAGATTATTATTGTGATTCTTACAATGTTTTAGAACTAAGTTTCTTATAGGATTTATGGTGTTATAAACTCTAGAATGTAGTACTCATTATTATTGATTTAACATTAAATTTCTAGATCATATGTTGTCTTTGTTTATGAAATCAATGACATTGTATTTTGATTGTTATATGGAAAATTGAATTACCATAGTATGATCGAATATATGCCTTAGATTAATCCTTAAATAATGCATCTTATATAGAGACCTACAAATAGACTTACATAATATATCTTGTTTAAGTATGAACTTATTCGAAACAATATATTCTATAAAAAATTTAATGCATTAAATTGATAGATTGAGATAAAGATAGCTTTTGATTAATGTATCAAGTTGAATAGAATTACATAACTTGAGGGAATGTGTGATTTATCTCAGGAAATCTAGGGTCCAATGAAATCTAGAAAAAATTTGAATTAAAGTTAAACAATGAATACAATTGCATCTTTGAGGGATTAATTACCTAGATCCTAGTTTCATTGTTTATTATTAATCCTCTTGAGTTGACTTTGGAGCTTATTTTTAAATTCTTTGTTTGTTTTCTTTACTCAATCAACCATTCATCTAACTATTGATTAAGCTAGATAGTAAGGATAGAAATTCTTTACAATCCTTGTAGATTCGACACCTGGATGTACATTAGGTATACTACTTAGTGATAGCTGCACTTGCCTCATTGCTTGTCACGGTATTGTTTATCTATGATTCTTGGTTATATTTATTGAAAACTTAGGCCTATTGTATACACATTTTGCATATATATACGCAAGCCATTACTGTACTTTTTCTATCTAATAAACTTCCCATATAATTAACATTTGAATACTTAACTGTAGGATTATGGCACCCAAAGGAGTTGAATTGAGTGTTTAAAAATTTCTTGCTAAATAAAACTAATTAAATCACCTAAACCAAGTTTAACTATATGCAATCTCTAAACCAAAATTCAACCAATAAAGAATGGTATGCTTATGCCAATATTAATGAAATTCAATCAAGAATATAACAAATGCAAGTGCACAAATATAAAGAGAGAAGAAAAGAGAGGAACACAAAGATCCATAGAAGTTAGCCTATCCCAAAGATAGACAACATCCTCTTTCCAGCTATTTGTTGGAAAATTCACTAAAAACTAATCTTATTTTAAATGAGTGAAGATTAACCCTTACAATATTGCTTAAGAGTGAAAAGTAACCCTTATAATCTTACTTTAAAGATGAAGAGTAGCCGAATAATCTTCTTCAAAAAGGTTAAGAGAAACCCACATAACAATATGGAATTATGAGAGTCAAGAGGAACCCCGTACAATCTTACTTTAATGGGTGAAGTGTAACCCTATCAAACAAAACTAAAATATACAATTTTTAACTCACAAAACACATCCCAAATATAGGCTATCAAAGCCTTAAATCAAGCTTATATAACTTAGAAAAAATCCTGATCAAAATCAATACTTAAAGGGGCTCAAATGCAACCTATCAATACCTATGCCTTATGCATTCTCTAATGCTCATAAATTTCATAAACAAATCCAAATCACATTTAACAATCAAGCCAATTCAAATATTATTTAACATAGGTTAAGAGCAACCTTTCAATGCTCTTTATAATGGAAAATAAGAGTCTTAAACATAATCATCAATCAACAAAATCAAATCTCAAAAATTAAGTAACCAAAACATACATTTTATGGTGTTTCAATGAAGCTCATGCAATAAAAATGATTTTAAAATTTCTAAAGAAAATTAAACAATATGAAAAGTCTCCTAACACCTCCATATATCATACACAATCAAAATTGAAGCAAAAAAAAAAACGTGACTATAGTCAAATTATTAATACGGAATAAATAGCCTTAGACAACAGGTAAAACGTGTTGTGAAAAGTACAATTATTGTTGCTTTATAGCCGTCATCTAAAGTGGCGTTGCTATAAGTATAGGCAAAAAAATTTATTGATTAAGCAACAAAAATAATGGTGTTGCTTTAAGTTCATACAAAGGCAACAGAATAGTTTGAAACTATAGCAACAATAATAGCAGGATATAGCAACAGTTTGAGTGTTTATAAAGCAACTATTTAATTTTTTTAGGCAATGATATTTGATAGCAAAAGCAACAGTTTATCATTTCATTAGCAACAAAATATAGTTAATATAAAAGCAAACAGTTGACATTAAGAATTCTATACATATATTAATGTCCATAAATACAATAATATCTAATATAAAAAAACAAACTGCTATGAAATAGTGAAAAAAGCTCATTGCATTCATTTATTTATTCATTCATTTAACATGTCTTCTTTAAATATTGAAGATCATAAGTTCAATTTGATAACAAAAAGGAAACAATTCAACATAAAATAAGCTAATATTTTCTTAATTGTCTTAGTCCAGAAGTCCGCTTATTTTAACTTCTTCATAAATCTTCATCCATTTATTTATTTAACATGTCTTCTTGTTTTTCTTCTTCTTGATAGACTGCAACATTAAAGATAGTCCCCTTCTTCATTCTCAAACATGTCTCTATAAGTCTTCAATCTTAGACATTTAACTTTAATCTAGCTTCTTCAAATTCAAACAATTATCTGTTGTTTAGATAAGTAGCTCTCGGATCTGTGTCAATTCTTTTTCTGTAACCACAAAGCATTTTTTAAACCAAAAAATAAAAGATAATAATTAATGCACTGAAGGCAAAATTCATAAAAACATTAAAAAAATGGATACAAACTTGCATACTCCTTGCAAAACTTGTCATTCTTATTCCAAGGTTCCATAAACATCTCCACCTATATTAAAACTCTCTTTGTACTACAAAACCAAAGTTTTAATGAATTGCATTTTCCCTTACTTGATTTATATAGTGTCTATAAAGTTCCTCTTTCTATCCTTTGAATGTCGTCACATTGTCCTTGTAATAAATAGGCAAGGACAAGGAAGCCCCAGTGCTTACAGGTACTTAAGGTCATTCATCTGCAAATCGAATAGGGCAATGAGCTTGTGAACTGATTATTAGAAAGATCTTTGCACATCAATATGAACACAATGAAATGAAAATGAAGATATATACATAAAAATGTCACTCAGAGCAACAGGGAATGTGGAGAACTCACAAGTTAACTACATTTGGTAGAAGCTAATATGAGATATTTTTCTTCAGGTTATTATTGCTCACATCACTATACTATGACAGAAAAATACAAAGTTATTAGGTCACCTGAATTTAAGTACTAAACATATTATTAGTTTACAATTTGAGATAAAAGTTAAGGCCCCACAAGGAAGTGACAGATTTCAAGTTGTTAGTTGGTAGCTAAGTGCTCCAGTGAGTCCAAACCCAGACAATTTACTGCCATTAATGAGAAGTTAGAAAGCTGTATATACACACTTTTAATTCAAAAGATCATATCATTTAACATGAAGAATTAAAATTACAATTCCATCACAGAAGATCCTAAGCATTTAATTCCTTTTCAAGAGTCATCATAGGGGTCTACACCACTTGATTTCCATCCATCAAGTTGTAATAGAGAATTTAAGCTATTAAACATCACATTGAGAGTAGAAATTAAGTGCAATCATGCACATGGCTGTAGTGAATATTAAGCAACTTGATAAAATTAAATAGTTATTTACCTTCTCATTTAGAGCATTCTATAGAGCAGCTCTTGCTTTAGGTTTCACTAATTTTGAATTACTCTTTGTTGATAGTATACATGATAATACAAAAATGTCCAAAAACAGAAAAGTAGCAATCAGCAAACCGTTATATCCGATTATATACAAATATTACCTAGTGGCTCAACATTTTCTGTTATGGCACCAGGACCTGCATTTGTGGTTTTCTTGTTGTACTTCCTTGGAGTTTGTTCTTACCAACATTTTCACCATTTAATTGGCTCATTAAATTCTTTCATGCCATCTTTGCCTTTGCATCTTTAGATTTCTCTATTGCCTAAACAATATAACAATATACATCAAAATATAATAGGTAAAATACTAAGAGGCTATTTGTTGTATTTACATCGAGTTCCTTTTCAACAACATCAAGTTCATTCAGCTGCATGTCCTTGGTAGTTAACTTTCTAATTAATTTCTTACCAACATTATCATTGAAACATTTTATCAAACACTTAGAGAATGTCTTCTTCTAAGTCTTCCGATAATAGAGCAAAGACCAAAAGTAGCATACGTTTGTAATCTTTAGACCTCAAATTTTTTGTTGGGATTCATCAAACTTCATGTTCTGTCCTAAACAAAATAACATAAAAGGCAAAAAAATAGAAAACAAAGTCCCCAATCGTTGATTGATTCATTAATTTTCTCGATTAAACAGGGTAAGTAATAGAGTATAACAAAAGAGAGATACAGGAGAAGAAGAAGAGAAGAACATAGCAAACCAAATCCACAATGAACAGAACAACAGTAAAACATAAATGGAAGGAGAAATTATGTAGTATTTCAAGCAAAAATCAGTTAAGATCCTACTAGTCTACGCCATGATAGAAGCTTGCATGAAAACCATGCCAAATCTTGCTTCTTCTGGCAAGGGGAAGGGAGATTGTCAAGAAAGAGTAGTCTTACCGGGAGAGAGTACCAAGGGAGAGAGTTGAAAGAGATTAGTTTTGTGTGGGGGAGAGAACAAATTTAGGTTGTGGAGAAATAGGTAGAAAACTAATTAATTTGGGATTTTTAATGTATTATTGGCCTTTTCTTAATACTTTCATTTTAATTTTTATTTCATTTTAATTAATTCTTCTTCTTTTTAATCGATTCTAATTATTATTTTATTTTTATTCTAAAATTTAAAACATTTTAAATATTTTAAAATTAAAATTAAAAATAAAATAGTGGATATACAATCTAAAAAACTCTTTTTTTTTCTAATCAATTCTAACTATTAATTTATTTTTAATTTTAAAATTATAAAATATTTAAAATAAAATAGTGAATAGAAAATCTAAAAAGGCAACACTTTTATTGTTGCTTAAAGTTGTTTTAATTAGTAACAATTTGAGTTGTTGCATATTTAAGATTTTAAAACAACAATTTTTTTAATTTGTTGCCTTTTCAATTTATAACAACAAATTTTTTTTATCGTTGCTTGTTTTATATTATTTAAGAAAACACTTTAAAAGATGTTGCATTGTACTAACTTTTAACAACACATTTTAAATACATTGCAAATTTATCATTGTTTAAAACCATTTTTGCCATAGTGTATGTAGTATTTATGTCCTAGCTCATAAACAAACAATTTTAACCAATAAAATGATGTAAAATAATAAAAAATCCTACTAGAACTTTAACATGTTAGTTAAAAACAAATTAAAATATTAAAAATGAAACTAATGCATTAAACAGAAGGATTAAAATAGGAACAAACCATGAACAGGCAAATCTACGAAAATATGCAGTATATAAACTCTAACCCTATAGACAAATGTTTCTAACCTTATAAAATCACACAGCTAGGTCAAATAACTTATTTTAAGATAGATAAACACAATTACAACAGATTTTTGTAATTTAAAATCGCAAAAATTAGATTTAAAACAAAAAACTTCATGTAGAATGAACTGGATAATTTTGAGTAATTTGTGTTCTTAGAGCTTCAAACAAAGTTTTGAGTGTTTAAAAATTAAACTAAAACTCTAGTGCAATCCTAAAAGTTAAGAAATATTTTTTAATGATTTTTAAATAATAAAAATAGATTTGAGCATCTAAATCGAAGAACACAAAAGATAAGTAAAAATAGAGACAACTTTGATATATATGACTTTGAATGCTTGTAAGTAATGACATAAGTTCCAAAAAATTTGAAACTTTGATCAAACGAGCTCTTGAACACTTAAACTAACAAAAAGCAACAATTTCACACACCTAGAAATAGATTAGGATAGTAAGAGGAGTTTGAACTGAGAACAACGAAAAATCAAGATTAAAGTAAGAATATAAAGTGTAGAAACAATTTTGATATATGTTTAGATCTAAGTTTTAATCTAACGAAATAAGCACCATAAAATATGAAAATTGGATCAAACAAACTCTTAAAAACTTAAGCAAATAAAAAAAACCAATTTGAACACCTAGAAATGGATTAAAATAATGAGAGAAGAGTTTCAACTAAGAACAATAAGAACAACTTGTGATGTAGATCTTGTAAGTTTGTTTTATGGAGCATTAAAGATTGATAAAAGTGTTTTAAATGTTGTATTTATGGCTAGGAAGGGTTTAGAGATATTGGGAGACAAAACTAGTCCTTTAAGAGATAAAAGGATATAAAAACTCGAAATTCAAAACTAGTTGTTAGAGACATTGACCTAGAAACCCAAAAACAAAATTCAAATCAATTTAAAACCTTTTCAAACAATTTGCTAACATTAATCAAGGCTTTAATCAAGATTTAAAACATATATAAGGGTTTTTTTTTCAATATAAAAAAACTTTCAATTGATTCAAACATAGGAATTTGCCTTGATTATGAACATTTTTCATTCTTAAATAACTCAAACCTTTTCATAAACAATTCATAAACTAATATTCATATTACAATTATATTTAAAAAAAATTTAAGCACATATAAATAACTTAAACTCACATTTCAATTCACTTAAACTCATCAAGAGGTATATATTATCACAATTCATCACATTATCTCTTGATTAAATACCTTAGTGCCTACATGCCTTTCTTTAAATCAATTTATAACATGTTAGTACCATATTCAGGTTAATTAATTATTAAAAGCAGATTTCAAATTCTAAACGAATATATTCATGCAAATATGAGAGCCCTTTCAAAAATTGATAAAGATCAAATTTAGAAAAATTACAACTTAATACAATTTCCTAAATCTTATCAAACTTGATCTTCTTCTCTTGATCATCACTTTAATTCTTCAATTCTTCATTTCCTTTATCAAGGCTCTTCTATCTTAGGTTCCAATACATGTCCTTACACTTTTACGCTAGCCTATCTTTCTAATGCACTAAAAACATTAGTAACAATAATATTTTGTCATCATCAAAACATATTATTAAAACCTCCTTAATTCAACATTAATCAATTCTAAAAATGTATTCCTAGGATACCAAAGTCTTAAATGCAATGCTCTATATAAGTGCCTAAGAATGCATTTAATGGCTAGAAAATGAGATTTTCTAAGTGATGCCTGAAATTTATCACATGAATACTCACTAGACATAATATTTGGCCTACTCGCAGTCAAATAAAGTAAACTACCAATTATACCTTGGTATTGCTTAACATTCACTTCCTTACCATTCTCATCTTTGTCCTTTTGTGGGTGTGCTCATTGGAGTACCCAAAAATTTTGCTTGATCCTTGCCAAATCGTTTAAGAATTTCCTTTATGTACTTGGCTTAGTTGATGAAGATCACATCCTTCATTTGCTTGATTTGGAGTCCAAGAAAGAAGTTCAGTTTGCCTATCATACTTATCTTGAGCTCCCTACTCATATACTTCGCAACTCTTGGCACAAAAACTCATTAGTAGCACCAAATATGATATCATCCACATAAATTTAAACAATTAAAAGATCGTCTTTTCTTTCTTAATAAACAAAGTAGTACCAAATTTTCCTTTAACAAATCTATTTTCAAGAAGAAATGCACTTAACCTCTCATACTATGGTCTAGATGCTTGTTTTAAACTATATAAAGCTTTAGACAATTTAAAAAGGGGTGCATTATGTTTTTCAAAACCAAGGGGTTGTTTAACATAAACTTCTTCTTGTATGAAACCATTCAAAAATGCAGTTTTGACATTCATTTGAAACAATTTAAAACCCATGCAAGATGAAAATGTAAATAAAAGTTTAACGGCTTCTAATCTAACTACAGGAACAAAAATTTCATTATAATCCATGCCTTTTTCTTAGTTATACACTTTTGCAATTAACCTAGCCTTATTTCTATTTGTTCATCTAATTTGTTCTTAAAGACTAATTTTGCACCTAATATAGGATAATTTTTTAGGCCTAAGTACTAAACTCTAAACTTTGTTTCATTCAAACTAGTTCAATTTCTCATTTATAGATAAAACATAATTTTCATATGCTTCTTCTATACTCCTAAGTTTAATATGAGACATAAAGGCAAGATGAGACAAATTAAGATGAGAAAAAGTAGTTACTCTTTATTAAATATCACCTAACATTTGGTTAGATAGATGATCCCTCTGTATTTTCAATCTCTTGGTGAATCATCCTCCTTCCTTTTCTCTCATGATTCAACAATTTAATCTTATGAGGTTTGACCTTTATCCTTTTCTTATTCAAGTAATAACCTTTCTAAATCATTGGACAAACTTACATTATAATCCTCAAGAAGCTTCTTGCTTTCAAAGGGGTTGTACTAGTAAAAAATACTATGCATAGGTTCTTCTATTACATGAGTTCTTTTATTAAACACGTTATATGCTTTACTAATCAATAAATAATATAACAAAATGCCTTCATCAGTTTTAGAATCAATTTTTTCAAAACTATCCTTAGTGTTTAAAAGAGTAAATTATAGCACGCACCTTACGATTTTAAGATTTTTCATATATTTCCCATGGTTAATGGTTGTTGATGTTGCATTTGACATGGAAGATATGCTAACGTAGCAGGTGATGTGTTGGCTGATGTAACAGTTGACATGGTTAGGGAGTGCAATGAAATTTTCTTCAAAGTTCAAGGTGTATATGTGTGTAACATTTTTAAAGTTACGGAGGTGAAATGAAATTTAGTTAAACTACAAGGGTATAATGTAATTTATTCTATCTTCTCTTTCAAATATATATTTATATTCATAATATTTATATTAAAAATGATCTTTAGATAAACATTTTAAAATTTAAAATATTTAAAATAATCATTTCAATTAAATATATTTCAATATTTCACTTCATTATAGATATGTATTTATAAATAATAAATTAATAATTTTAGTCACTTTTTAACTTTTGTAGGCTTTTATCTTTTTTTAATTCAATTGCATATACTTTTAATGTGTGATAATTTTTGGGTATATATAATAGTCTATATTTATATTTATATTAATTTACATAAGTGATTTTACTCAGTTAATTATTTAAATATCTAAATTTTAATGATAAAATAATTTTATTAATTTGAAATTAGTTGAAGATTTTACTTCTTAGTATTTATACAAAAATAAGTTTTTAAATTTTGTAAAACATTTAAAAACTATTGCAAAATTAATGAAAATATCATTTTGATTGCTATTGATATGAAATTTTTTAATAGCATTATTTGTTAATAACAATATATGGGAACCTATCTTAAAAAAATTATAGGTGAATCCTTATATTTTATTTTAGAGTTTAATATAATTTTACAATTTAATATAGTAGTTAGATTTTAGTCAATTGTAAAATATTTTTTAAACAATAGATTCTTTTACACAAATTTTATAAAATGGTATTAAATATTTAAAATTTTATAAAAATTTTAAATAATTTTAAAAGTATCATATTAAAATTCTTTAAAAAATTTTAAAAGTATCATTTAAATACTTTAAAAATTTTAGAAACTTTTATTTTTTATTTTTAAAATGTTTAAGTGCATCCAATACATAACCAATAAATTTTAAAGTATATGTTTTAATTTAAAGTATTAAACCAATTAATAAAAATAATTTTATTATAAATACCCAAAAAAATTACCACATTGAAAGTGCATTTTACTTTTTATAGTTTAGTTAAATTTCATTTCACCTCCTTTAACTTTAAAAATGTTACGTATACACCTCTTGAATTTTGAAGGAAATTTCATTGTACCCTTAACCATGTTAGCATATCTTCCACATCAGATGCTATGTTAGATTCTTCGTCAGCAACCAATGGTGAGTCTCACTTTTTTTTATCGATAGGAGGCTATGATAAAAATTGTATCAAACTACAAGAAGATATTATATAATTTATAAAACATAAAGGGACAAATGAAAAACCTTAAAACTATAAGGGGCGTTATGTAATTTACTCTTTTGTATTAAACAAAATTACGTAGTTTCTTAAAATATAAAAATGACGTTATTTTATAAATTGCCTATATAGTTCTTATGTGTTTGCATTTTTTAGGTCATGTTAGACTTCTGTTAACATAAACTAGCGGAAAGGTTGAATTAGTGTCAAATGTAAAAGTATAGAATTTAAATAGAAAAATTTGAAATTATAAGACTAAATTAGAAAACAAATTAAAGTTCAAGGACTTAAAATATGATTGTCCCATTTTGTGAGTTACTTATATGTTTTTCACGTCAAATTTTTATTAATGAAAATTAACAAAAGTCTTAGAATGGTATCAAATATAAAAGTACATGACTTAAATAGAAAGTTTTGAAATTTTAAGGTTTAATTAAAATCAATTAGTTATCCCGCATATATATATATATATCGACCATAGAGCCCTGTTGAAGGGTTTGGGCAACTTGAGGCCCATGTGGGCTCCTCATTTTTTAAAGTACTATTATACCCTTTTATCTTTTATTTATTTTATTATTATTTGAAGGTATATATTTCAATTTATATAATATTAAATTTACATTTACATTTTTACCATTAACTTTTTTTATAAAATTACAAAAAAATTTATTATAAAATTATCAAAATACTCTTAATCCTATTATAAAAGTATTTAAAAATTATGAGATCCACGTGAATCCCACATGTAAGTTGCACGAGCCCCTCATTCGTGGGTCTTCGTAATTATTTTCATGGACTCCACTAGGAGGCTCGGGAGCTGTAGCCTCCTGTGGCCTTCCTCACTAATAGAGGTGAAGCATTATAAACCCCCCCTTCCCCTTTCTATTAATAGAAAAGGCTACAGGATAGCTCGTAGGGCTCATTAGGGTTTCTTTGAGTTTCATTAGGGTTTCTTTGAGTTTCCCTTCTATATAAAACCATTTACTTTAGGCTTTTAAAACTGTATTTTAAATTAAATAATTAAAAAAATCATTTGATCGTATGATAAAAATAAGATGTTATTTAAGAAAATGAGAAAAATATTTGAGATTTAAAATAAAAAAGGATAAACAATAAAAAATTCACAACTTTATTTAATTGTACAAAATAATCAGGATTTCAAATAGTTAATCAAAAACTCAAATTTTTAATTTTTTACAAAAATAACCCATCGAAATATTAACATAGCTAACTTGGCTTAAATGTTGGCATGAGTTGCGACACATGGCATCCACATAATTTTTTATTTTTAATTATTATTTGAAAATAGTGTTAAATAAATTTAATTTTAAAATATTTTTTAAATTTAACCTAAAGTGGATATTTTTTCATATCGGACAAACTTCATCTTCTTTACAGAGTTGCGACACATGGCATCTACATAATTTTTTATTTTTAATTATTGTTTGAAAATAGCGTTAAATAAATTTAATTCAAAAATATTTTTTAAATTTAACCTAAAATGAATATCTTTCATATCGAACAAACTAAATCTTCTTTACAAAACCCTATTGTCACTTTCTGTCGCTTCTAGCCACCATCTATTATCACTATTAGACAATAGAAGCAACATCGTGACTGAACCAGTCAGTGCCCATTTTCTTGGAGCTGGCGACGAGATGAGGGAAGTTACCAGCGATAGAAACGACAAATATTTTTTATTCCCTCTTAGAAATCGTCGGTTATTTTTGTCTTCTCTAAGCTTCGCATCGCCAGTAATTGCTCACTTCCAATTCTAAAACAACCATTGTTGTCGCAGTTACTCGTCTTTCTTCTAATTTGTTAGCTTAAATGCTATCGTCAGGCATCTACATCACTAGATTTGGGCGCCTAGTATCACTAGACTTAGGCATCTTCGTTCACCCAGATGCATCGACTAACCCACGAAGAAATTCAAATGAAAAACAAAATTAGTATTAATTTTTCCAGAAAAATAAAATTAGCAGAACAAAACTCTAGAATTACAATAAAAGTAATTGATATGAAAGGACTAAAGAAATGTTGAGAATGCAAACCGGTGGAAAACAGAGGAAGATGTCAAGGAGCTGTCTCCGTTGACCGCCGGGTGCTTTATCTGTCTCAACTCAATCGGTGCAGTTTTGACTAAGTGAGAGAAGAGTCCAACGATAGTCGTCGTTTCATTAGCAAATAGTGCAATTTTGATTTGAGGAAAGAATATCAGCAAATGGCATCATTTCATGTGAATTGTACATGTGTACAGCACGTGGTAAAAGGCCGTATGTGCCCCCCCAGGTCTGTTAACAATTCCATTAACAACATACTTTTATTTAAAAAATTACAAATTCGAACGTTTAATTACCACTTTTTTAAAATTTTGACTATTATTATAAATTTGAGTAAAGATGTAATTTTTAAAAATAATTTACCTAATAAAAAAAAGGTTCTCGTAGCATTCTATAAGAGAATTGTCGTACACACGAAGCATTATCCTGGCCGGAGCAACAGCTTGAACAATTTCATTAGGATCAACGTAAACCATCGATTAGATAATTAAAAATAATTAAAACTCCAAATAACAACTCTTTTTGATGCAATGGATAAACCTCGGCATCTTTGCCGGTAAATTTGCAACTCCTCAGTCAACACTTAACTGGTGACAGTTAATTGTCGACAGAAAGAAAGCAACGAGACGACTTTAAGGTTCTGACCAAACAAATCAAGCTTTCCCAGTCAAGTCAGTTGGAGTAACCTGTAATCCTAAAAATTGAACTACAAAATTCCATATAAGGTGGCAGGATATAACACAAGTATGAAGAGGTTCAACAATTCAGTTGTATATAATCAACTCATCCATTTGTAAAAGCCTCTTTTTCATTTCATTTGGAAAAATGGACATTTTTTCCAATAAAATAATTCCAATACATAATAATACAAACTTAAGTTTTCCTATTTCTTTGTACTAGGTGGCAAAGTTTCCAAGGAAATATGAAACCTATACCGGATCATAATTTCATATTCATAATCTAAAAATATCAGTAAGAAACATCACCCAATTGAAGGATACGAAAAATTATCTAATATCAAACAAAAGCTTATGCAAACGTTTCATACATTATAAAAATGCTTCATGGCCAAATAACATTTTATATAAGCACAGAGAGACCTCACAAGGAAATTTGTTAATGGTAGGATGCGCAAAAGCACAAATATCTTATATTACGGGTATATACATATCAAGGCTGTGTTAAAGCACTATGGGTCCATTTTACTATGGCTTCTGTTTTTATATTCAACAATATTAGTAAGAAGATTAGTTGAAGCAATAATTCCACCATTATAGCCGTTCATCAGTAGTTTACCTATCTTTAATCTCCATTCCAACCGGTCTTTTTCACTCTTCCTGTCATGGACAACTCTATCACAGTAGTTGAGCATAGTTCCTAAGCCACTATTGGGTATCCAACCATACTTTGTTAATACCCGTGCTTCGCCTTCGCTCAAGTCTTTTCCAACCTTGGATCATACAACCAAATACATGAGATGACCAAATTAAAAATGAATAAATGAGAAGGGGTAAAGAAAGAAACAAGCCAAAAAATTAATCAGACTAGTAACCCATCTATGAAAATGGCATTCCAATTAGAAGTGCATCTCATCTTTGATCTTCTTGAAAATAGCCGCACTATTATATTGTGTCTTTGTCAATTAAACAAGAAAAATGAAATGCCAGTCTAACAGAGCTCTCCACCTAAAGAGAGAACTAAAGATTGATAAAGAAATGGGAGAAGGTGTGAACGAATGATTGTGCGATTAACCATTCAGAAAAAAAACCTATAGCAACATGATTAAAGAGGTGAAGTAGAAGCTGTCAACAGAATTAGCTGTCATAATTGCCCGCTAATACATTAATACACCCTAGTCAAAGGCTGAATTTGTTGAGCCCTGTCAAAAGCTGATTTTATGCCTCATCAAAGAAGAGTGTTTTTTGTACAGCTATAAGGTTTTAAAAATCTTTCTTACAGAGGATTTATTGGCCCTAGAAAGATATGCATATAATAGTTAGCTTTTTGTTTGAGGCTGAAATTCAGCTTGCATTTTGTATATATATCTTGGAAATTCTCCATTGTTCAAGACACAATTTTCTGACTACAAGTTCCTTGTCTCTTTATCATAGTATCGGAGCCTTGTGCTTAATCTCATCCTTGTCTAGCCTTTTGTCCATCTCAACTCTGGTTCCACCATTATTTATGTCAAAACTAGTCCAGCTACATATTCAACTTCTTGTCTTTGATTATTCCATTTTTTCAATCTCAGCTCTAGAATCTAAACGTCGTCTTCGGATAAGTATGAAACTTTATTATTTTATCTTAATGGAAAAAACTACTCAGCTTGGGCATTCCATTTCAAGATATTTGTCATGATTTATGGGACGTGTTGATGACAGTAATCCGGTTCATGATAAAAACAAGAATAATATGAACATGCCAAGTGGGAAGTCAAGGATGCTTAAATAATTGCATGAATTTTGGGATCTATTGAGATCATCATCATCTTGAATCTTCGACCCTTCAAGACTGCATCCGAAATGTGGTCTTATTTAAAGAGGCTCTACAGCAAAATTAACTGCTAGTCGGTTTCAGCTTGAACAAGAATTAGCCACTCTACAACAGCGAAGTCTCTATTTCTTAATTTTACTCAAGCTTCATGAAAAATTGGGCTGAATGTACAAGACGTTTTTTATGTTACATTGCCTCCTAAAGGACTTAGCTTTGATCAATATTTTCATGAAACGACTAAAAGGGATCAATTTCTTATGAAACTGAAGACTGAAAGCTGTAACAACAAATGATACCTCAGTTGGTTCTTCTAGCGCTAATGGTTTTATTGATATAGTACAACCAACACAAATTGCTCCTGATCCCATGAATCCGTGAATCTTGAAATTATTACACAAGTTTTTACTCCTAAACTTTTTGGCTTTATGACCCATAAAAATTTTCCTACACCGTCAACTTGGTACTTTGACTTTGAGGCTTTCAATCATATAACAAACAATGCTCATTTCCTCACCAATTTAAAGATTCACAATGCTGATGGGAATCATTTACCCATTACATCTACTAGAGATATTTTGGTAACTTCGTTTCTCCTAATCTTATCACTAAATTTTTTTCGTTTGTCAGTTGACAATAATTATAAAGTAGATTTTTTTAAAATTTAGTTGCGTTATACAATATCAACAATTAGGGATGACAAGTAGGATTTCTTTTTCCTTTTCAATTTCCTCTATCTGGATGTCCGCCTTTTGTCACTTGTCATCATGATTTGTTGACTCTTGAGTATGGAATAAACGTCTCAGACATCTCAATTTTAGTATATTTCATGATTTTGCTAAACTCTAGTTTTCTTAGGAATAAGAGTCATCATCTCTCAATGCCTTTCAATTTGATTGCAATTCTTATAGACTTGGGAAAAATATGATCTTGTTTGATATCACTTTTTATTGAAAATTATAGTCATTTGACATGGATTTATTTTCTACAATCTAGAGATGAAGTACTTTGTATTTTCAAGATTTTCCATGAATATGTTAAAAACACAATTTTCTACCAATATTAAAATCTTTTGTTTTGTTTCAAGAATTCTTAAAGGCTAATGGGATAATCTCCCAGAAGTCATGTTCGTCCACTCCATAACAAAATGGATAGCTAAAAGAGAGAATCGCCACCTTCTTGATGTTTTTTAAACTCTTTTTATCAGTATCTTTTCTCTCTCATTTTTTATGTGAAGCCCTTTCCAGTCAATCTTATTAACTAGTTACCCTCTCCCACGTTGAACCATGTGTCTCCTTTCATTTGATTATATGCTCACACTCCAATCTATTCTAATCTTCATACCTTTGGTTGTGTATGTTGTGCTCATCTTCCTATACACATAAGCACTAAGCTCACAACCCAATATGTTAAATGTGCATTTTTATGATACCCCACGCACCAAAAAGGTTTTATTTTGACGTGATCATAATTTGCATCGCATTCAAACTTCTTGAAATGTCATTTTTTTCCATTCATCATAATCCTCTCTCCATTTTTTGTTCCTCCCACGATTAGTGACTCTTTTATAGGTCTTACATCATCTATTTTTGGTTTATCATCGACGTAGTACTACCACATCAAATCAAACATCAATAGCTCTTAAGCCCCCTTAAAATCTTCCCTTGATTGATGATCTTGCTATGGAAATTGAGCCTATCCCCCTCCAACATAGCAATTGAGTTAGTTAACCCCCAAAAAAATTTGATTTCACCCCTCAAATATTCTTGGAAGCTACTTTATTTACTATTGGTATTTCCTCTTATAAATAGAAAATGGAGTATGAGCATTAGCAGAAAAGCTATTGAAACAGAACTTGCACTTGAAGAAACCAAATTTGGGATGTTTACTGTGCCCCATCTATAAAACCACTTGGTAGTAAGTTTGTGTTTTCTGTCGAGCTTTGTTGATGGATCCATAGATCATAATGAGACTCATTAGTTGTTGGAAACAAACAAAAATATGGCCTAGACCACCATGAGGCTTTTGCACCAGTAGCCAAGATGACGACTATACAAACCATGCCAGCACTTGTTGCTTATCCAAATCATGGTCATTATATTAAATTGATGTCAAGAACACATTCCTCTATGGTGATCTCAAAGAAGAAATTTACATCAAACTTCCCTTCAGTATGCCTATTTCCTCATCTAATGATGTTTGTATGCTCTTTATATGGTTTCTTTTCTATCTACCTTCCTTGGTTTTTCATTCATTCAAAGTCAATGTGACTCCTCTCTTTTCATGCAAAGGACATCTCATGGCATTACGATCCTTCTTGCTTATATGGATGACGTTGTTATCACAGGTTTTGATATGGAGGCCATTTTTTAAATTAAGGAATGATTATAACGTACTTTTGACGTGAAAAATCTTGGCAAACTTGCCTATTTTTTAGGTTTAAAGTCTCATTGACCTCGAGGTATTTTCTTTGATCAAGATAAGTATATTTGTGATCTCGTTGAATTGGATGAACTCAACCACACTACTCCTATTGACACTCCTATAGAAACGTGAAATATCAACATGACAAAGGGCTTCTTGAGGACTCTATTTTATATTGAAAGCTTGTGCGTACTCTGGTCTATCTAACTATTACTTGCTCGAATTTTTCTTATATTGTCTACATTGTAAGCAAGGTTATAAAATCACCTTCGCATCTCCATTTATCCTCAGCCCGATGCATCATTCAATACATCCTTGACACCCTAAATCATGGCTTATTTTTTTGCTAGTTTCTCACTCCAACTACAAGCCTATAGCCATACTGATTGCGACAACTGTCCAGATACTAGGAAACCTACTATTAGAAGGTGCTTGGCTCTTGGTGCTTCTCGTATCTCATGGAAATGCAGGAATTATGACTCTATCTCCAAATTTTCTACTTAAGTAAAGTATCTTGTCATGCCTTGTGAATGCTCAAGGATCACTCAGCTACAGATGAATATGCCAAGTGGGCGGTCATGGATGCATAAGTCATGGCATGGATTCTAAGATTTGTAGAACCTACCACTGTTTTGAATCTCAAACCCTCCACGACAACAGTTGAGATGTGGAATTACCTAAAGAAAATCTATAACCAGCAAAACGTAGCTCGTATATTCCAACTTGAACATGAATTATCCATGATTCATCAGGATAATCTCTCTATTTCTGATTTTACTCTAGCTTTATGAGTCTTTTGGCTAAATATACTGATATAATCTATGCTATCGTACCTTCTAAAGGTCTAGCTACTATTCAATCTGTTCATGAAATTGCAAAAAAGGATCAATTTCTCATGAAATTGATATCCGAATTTGAGGGTATCAGGTCCAATCTTATGAATTGAGCTCCTGTTCCCTCTTTGGATATATGCCTTAATAATCTACTATGAGAGGAACAACGAATTCTCACTCAAGTAGCCGTGGAACAACAAAGATCCACATTAGTTCCAATAGCTTATGTAGCACAAAGGAATCCAAGAGGTAAGGACACAAGGGCTATTCAATGTTTTTGCTACAAAGTATTTGGTCATTATGCCTCAAATTGTCCCAAAACATTTTGCAACTATTGCAAAAAAGATGGTCATAGTATCAAGGAATGCCCAATCTTACCTCCTAAGAAATCTGAAACAGCATTTATTGCCTTGGTTGGCTCTTTTAGTACTGGTGGTTCAGTGAATGTAGCGTCGTTAACAAAAAATGCTCCTACTCTTGCTCAAACTCCAACACCTGAGATGGTACAAATGATTCTCTCTGCATTCTCCACCTTAGGACTCTTTAAGTAAACCCCTATCTACTTTATCCACTTGGTTTTGTGATTCCAAAGCATTTAATCATATGACAAATAATGCTCAAATCCTACCCAATGTAAACAAAAGACTTTGGAAACCTTGAAATTCATACTGCACATGGCAATTTATTACCCATTACAGTAACTGGTGATATTTCTCCTTCTTCAATTGATGTTTGTCTCTACAATCCTTGTCACTAACCTTGATTCATTGGCCAATTGGTTGACAATAATTGTACAGTAGAATTTTCTAAATTTGGTTATGTTATACAGGATCAACAGTCGAGGAAGATGATTGCAAGGGGGTCTAAAGTCGAACACGTTTTTCCTCTACAATTTCCTTTGTTACCGTATCTTTCGTTTTCCTTTATCACTTGTAATCTCACTCATGTTGATTATCAAGCATGGCACAAACGTCTTGGACATCCAAACTCTGATGTACTCCATAATTTGCTAAATTTTGGTGTACATGTTTCCATTAACGACGTTCAATTTGATTGTGATTCTTGTAAAATTTGTAAAAGTGGAACTCCATTTCCTCCTCACACACCCAATCCTGTCCAACCTTCCGAAATGATACATAGTGATTTGTGGGATACAACACCAATTATATCTCATGCTCATTAGAAATACTGTCACTTTTATTGACGACTATAGTCATTTCACTTCGATTTACTTCTTGCATTCTAAAGATGACGTTTTTTCTGAGTTTAAACATTTTCATGCATATTCCAAACCCAATTTTCTACCAAAATCAATGTTTTGACAATGGAAGTGAATATATGTCTCATTTTCTTCAATATTTTATACAGGCTAATAGAATAATCTCTCAAAGATTCTATCCTACACCCCAGAACAAAATAGGGTAGTCGAAGGGAAAAATGATCACCTCATTGATGTTGTTCGAACCCTTTTATTAGAATCCTTAATGCTTACGATTTTGGTGTGAAGCTATCTCCACAATTGTTTATCTCATTAACAGGTTACCTTGTCCTTCATTGAATCATCTCTCTCCTTTCCATAGGTTATTTGGTCACTCCCCCAATTATTCTAATCTTCATACTTTTGGTTATGTATATTATGTTTGTCTCCTTGCACAAGAACACACAAAATTCATAGCCTAATCAGTTAAATGTGCTTTTCTAGGATATTTAGTGCATCACAAAGGATTTCGTTGTCATGATCCTAATCTGCATCATGTTCGCATTTCTACAAATGTAATTTTTCTTGAAAATCATTTTTCCTT
The DNA here is from genome assembly GCA_028565735.1 of Pinacopodium congolense. Classification (NCBI taxonomy): domain Eukaryota; kingdom Viridiplantae; phylum Streptophyta; class Magnoliopsida; order Malpighiales; family Erythroxylaceae; genus Pinacopodium; species Pinacopodium congolense. Next base: position 3,242 of record JAOXYD010007907.1, on the reverse strand, counting down.
TCCCAATCATCAGGATTCTCTTTCTCCTTCACTTTCTATGTTGCTTATTTTAACTAATTCTACTACTGATCAAGAAACTTCTAAACCACTTTTGGCATATCAAAGACGTTCCAAAACCACGATAAATCTGGCTTCCGCTTCTTATGCGCCCCTTAAGCTCCTTCCCTTGTTGCTAATCCTCTTACACTAACTGAATCTGCCATTCCCAGACATAGTACACGAGTTAATAAACCACCAGATAGGTATGGCTTTTTAATCTTGTATCTTTAACAGCCACTTTGTCTTCTATTCCTATTCCCTCATCCTATAAACAGGCAATGGAACATGAGTATTGGCATTAAGGCTATTGAAACAAAACTTTTTGCTCTCGAAGAAAACCAAACCTGGGATGTTGTACCACAACCTTCCTCCATCAAACCACTTGGCAGCAAATTTGTGTTTTTCATCAAACTTCATTTTGATGGATCTATAGATCACTATAAGTCTTGGTTAGTGGTTCTTGGGAATAGACAAGAGTAGGATCTAGCCTACGAAGTGACCTTTGCACCAATAGCTAAAATGACCATAGTGCGAACCATCCTAAAACCTGCCGCATCTCAATCATGGCTTCAAATAGATGTTAAGAACGCGTTTTTACATGGTGATCTCAAGGAAAAAGTGTTGAATGGAGAGAAAATAATTTTATTACTGCATATTGTGTACATCAAACTAGGGTATATATACCGAATTGTTAGCTACTATTTACGAAGTAATCTAGCTTTTCTTTTTTTTTTGGGGAGAAATTAAACGTTTTGACTCAACCAAGATTTGAACCTTGGTAGAGGAGGATGTTTGAGACATCCTCTCCCAGTGAGCTATAAGCCCATTGGTTAATCTAGCTACTATTTAAGAAGTAATCTAGCTATTAACACTATGAAATCTCTCAATTATAACAATATCAATCTAATAATCTCTGGTCAGCAACACTCTCCCTGAAGTTGGTGCATAGATATCGCGCATGCCCAACATGCAAATAAGGTTATGAAACTGTTTGTTGTAGAGTCTTTTGGTGAAGATAAATGCTAGTTGTTCATTTGACCCCACATGGAATAACTGTAGAGAGCCATTCACACAAAGTGTCGGCCAATTTCTATATGTTTCATTCTATCATGCTAGACCGAATTGTGGGCTACACTAATGGCCGCTTTGTTATCACAGTAGAGAGATGAACTTCCTTCATCCGTCAGTTGTAATTCATTCATCAGCTTTTTTACCCACAATAATTCGCACACACCTTGAACCATAGCTTTATATTCGGCTTCCGCACTAGATCTAGCAACTACATTCTATTTCTTACTTCTCCAAGTGACTAGGTTTCCTCCTATAAGCGTACAATAACCAGTGGTTAACCTCCTATCATTTGGAGATTCAGCCCAATCAGCATCTATAAATGCTTCTATCTTAAGATGACCATTGTTAGTGAACAGCAGGCATAGACTTTAGATAGCGCAAAATGCAAAATACAGCTTGTAAGTGTGATTCTCGTGGATCATGCACGTACTGACTTACCAGACTAATTGCAAATGCTATGTCTGGCCTAGTGTGAGAGAGATTGATGAGTCTCCCAACTAACCTCTGATATTTTCTCATGTCCATTAATGTACCTATTCCTGCTTGCAGTTTGTGGTTGCTCTTGATAAGAGATTTGGCTAGTTTACAACTCATCAAATCGGTGTCTCCTAATAAGTCTAGGACATATTTTCTCTGGAAGATAAAGATTCCTCTTCTTGATCTAGCAACTTTAACTATCAAGAAATATTGTAATTTTCCTAGGTTCTTAATGTCAAATTCTTGAGCAAGTAGTTTCTTTAGCTTAGCCATCTCTTCTGTATCACTTCCAGTTACAATAATGTCATCAACATAGACAATAAGGAGCGTGATCTTACCTTAGGAGTGCTTGATACATAGGGTATGATCCGCATTACTATGTTGATAACCAAAAGGAGATCGTAGCTCGATTGAACTTTTCAAACCATGCTCATGGCGATTGCTTCAGCCTATATAAGGCCTTTTGTTAACCAACAAACCTTTCCTTGTGTCTTCTCATCTTCAAACCCTGGAAGAATCTCCATATAAACCTCCTCCTCCGAATCCTCATGAAGAAATGCATTTTTAACATCGAATTGCTATAAGTCCCAATCCAAGTTAGCTACACACGAGAGTAAAACTCTTATTGTATTCATCTTCGCAACAAGAGCAAAGATTTCTTAATAGTCCACTCCATATGTTTGAGTAAAGCCTTTAGCCACTAATCTCGCCTTGTATCTCTCAATGGATCCATCTGGCTTATGCTTCACTGTGAAAACCCATTTGCAGCCAACTGTAAGTGTTGCTTCTGGAGCAGTGACTAGTTCCCAAATCTCATTTTTTTCCAAGGCCTTCATTTCTTCAATCGTAGCTTCTTTCCATTGGACAATTTCCATTGCTTCTCTCCAATCCTTTAGAATAGACACAGAAGAAACAAACAAAACAAAGGCTCTATACGCAGGAGATAATGAGTCATATGTAAAAAAGTTAGAAATTGGGTGCTTGGTGCAACTTCTAACACCTTTTCAAAGGGCAATCGGCTTATCTAAATCACCAGATAAATCAAATTCTAGCTCACCAATGTTTTTGAGGGGAGAGGATGGCATTATTATAGATTGCATGATGGCTTTTTCTGTCGTTCTCGCCTTGAGTATGTCTCTAAGTCTGGTCTATCTAAGCGCCGAATTCAATCCTCTTGGACCAAACTAGTTGTCTCCCCCTGAATTGTTCTTCCTCCTTGAATCACATTATCTATAGAGTCAAGCAACACCTCATCTTCAATTTCATTCTCCCCGTGAAGAGGAGTTGGGAATGTGGGGAAATAGGACTCATACTTCAGAAAAGTGACATTCATACTTACAATGTATTCCTTAGATAGGGGGTGATAAAACTTATATCCTTTTTGTGTGGCAGAATATCCAACAAACACACATTTCAAAGCTCTTAACTCCAGCTTGCCAATATTCCGAGCATGAACAAAGCACACACAACCAAAGACTCTTAGAGGCACAGTATAAGAGTTTGCATCTTGTAGTATTTCAACTGGGCTTTTAAAATCTAGAATTTGAAGTGGCATTCTATTGATAAGATAGGCAACTAAAAGGACTGCATCACCCCAATATCCCTTTGGAAGATTCATTGTGAACATGAGTGATCGAGCAACCTCCAGAATGTGT
>JAOXYD010007889.1:0-15311 GCA_028565735.1 Pinacopodium congolense | reverse complement strand
GTTTGGTAAATGAGAATGTAGCATTAAAGAAAGAAATTGTTCAATCAATAAGGATAACAATGGTTTGGTAAATGAGAATGTGGCATTAAAGAATTGAGTCCCTTAAAGAATCGCTTGCCAAATTTTTCAAGGGAAATGACAAATTAGAAAACATGCTAGTTGTCAAAATTTTGACTAATGAAAAATATGGCTTAGTATATTCTAGCAAAAATGGGCTACCATTTAGTAAGGTTATTGTGATTCAGTAAGACCATTTTTGTTAAGGAAAAGAACTTAAAAGATAAATCTCCACTTGGGTCCCTTTTTTATAATGCATTATCTAGTAGACATCAACCTAGACAAAGGCATTACGTATATAGGTATAGTAGGCTACCCCCTTAACAAAGTTTGTATGATAAAAGATCAATTTTCCAATCTAAAAAAAAAACTTTAAGCCAAGGTCATTTAATGGTTTTAGACTAAGAAATGATTATAAAAATGCATATAGGACCTATACTCCACTATTTTGTACATATTATAGTTAATGTGGACATGTGCACATTTTTGTTATGATAGAATTAGAGATGTTACACAAAGAGGTAGAGATAGGTATATTACTAACACTCAAGGACTCAAGATGATATGGGTACCTACATGATTTTCTTTTTTTGTAGGTCATCAAGAGGAGAAATAAATGGTACATGGATAGTAGATGTTCCCAACATATGACCAATGACCATTCACAATTTATCTCTTTCAAAAATAAGGATAGAGGATCTGTCACTTTTAAAATCAATGCTAAAGATAAGGTAATTGGCATTAGAAAGATTTATAATAACAATTGTCCCTTGATTGGTAACATTTTACATGTTGATGGATTAAAGCATAACCTTTTACGGATTAGTTAATTATGTGATAAGAATTATAAAGTATGCTTTAAAGAAAATGAATGGGTAATCTTAAATGTTAGAGATGGTAGTAACATTTTTTTAGGAAAAAGAGAAGGTAGCATTTATACTGTTGATTTAGATGACACTAACCTTGAAAAAAAGTATTTGATTTCCTTAACTAAAGTACATTGATTTGGCATAGAAGGCTTGGACATACTAATATAGACTTATTGTCAAAACTCAACTCCAAGCAACTTGTTAATAGGATCCCTAGCTTATGGTACACAAAGAACAAGATATGTATAGGAAAATAAGTAAGAAGTTCATTTCCAAAGCAAGAATTAATAATAGCTTCTAAACCCCTTGAACTTATTCATATGGATTTATTTGGCACTACTCGAATAGTTAGTTTAGGTGGTAAGTCATATACCTTTGTCATTATTGATGATTTTAGTAGATTTACATGGGTATTATTTTTTAAAATCTTTTATGATTTTTGGTAAGAAGATTTAGAATGAAAAGTGCATATCCATTGCATCTATTAGGAGTTTTTATGATAGAGAATTTGATAATGACTTGTTTGAAACTTTTGGTGATGATCATGATATTTCTCATAATTTTGACCCTTAGGACTCTCCAATAAAATGGTGTATTAGAAAGGGAAAATAAGACTTTATAAGAAATGACTAGGACAATGATTAATAAATATGAATTGCCTAAGTACTTTTAGGTCAAAGCTATTACATGTGCATGTCATATCATTAAAAGGATTAATATTAGGCATAAATGGGTTAACCCCTTATGAACTTTGGTGAGGCAAGAAATAAAAAACTAGTCATTTTAGAGTTTTTGGATGAAAGTCTTATATTTTGAATATTAAGGATAGTTTAGGAAATTTTGATTCTAAGATAAGGCATTTTCTTAGATTATTTATTGATTACTAAAGCATATAAGGTGTTTAATAAAAGAACTCACGTAGTAGAAGAGTCTATGCATGTTGTTTTGATGAGATCAACCCCTTTGAAAAAAAAAATAGTTTTTTATAATGATGATGCAAGCTTGTTTAAGGACTTAGAAAAGCTATCATTTGAGGAAGAAAAAGATAAAGGTCAAACCTTACAAAATCAAACTGTTGAACTAAAAGGCGAAAGAAAAAAGGATAAGCTTCTAAAAGATTGGAAATACAAGAAGGATCATCCTTCCAACCAAACTATTAGTGATATTCAACAAGGGATAACTGCTCGTTCTCGTCTTAATTTTATCTCATCTTACTTTTATGTCTCATATTAAACCTAGGAGTTTGAGGAAGCCTAAAGTAACGAGAATTGGGTTTTGGCTATAAATGAGAAGTTTGGAGTTTAGTACCTAGGCCTTAAAGATTATTCCATAATAGTTACAAAATATGTGTTTAAAAACAAATTAGATGAACAAAGCAACATAGTTAGGAATAAGGCTACTCTAGTTGCAAAAGGGTATAATTAAGAAGAAGGTATAGATTATGATAAAACTTTTTAACCATGTACCTAGATTAGAAGCCATTAGACTTTTACTTGCATTTACATCTTCTATGGGTCTTAATTTTTGCAAAGGGATGTAAAAAGTGTATTTTTGGTTTCATATAAGAAAAAGTTTATGTTGAATAATCCCATAGTTTTGAAAGACATGAAGTACCCAAAAAAATTTTCAAATTATTAGAAGCTTTATATAGTCTAAGACATGCACTTAGAGCATTGTATGATATATTAAGTACTTTTCTTCTTGAAAATGGTTTTATTAAAGGTAAATTCAATACTACTCTATTTATTAAGAAAGACAAAGATGATATTTTAATTATTCAAATTTATGTGGATGATATCATTTTTAGTAATACTAATGAATTTTTGTTCCAAGAGTTTGTTAAGTTTATGAGTAGAGAATTTGAGATAAGCATGATGGCCGAATTAACCTTTTTCCTCAAACTATAAATTAAGCAAATGAAGGATAAGATGTTCATTAACTAAGTTAAGTACATAAAGGAGTTACTTAAAAGATTTGGAGTGGATCAAGAAAAATTGTCGGTTACTCCAATGAGCACATCCATAATATTGATCAAAGATAAAGATGGTAAGGAAGTGGATGTTAAGAAATCCCGAGTTATGATTAGTAATTTATTTTAGTAGACTGGAAGTAGGCTAGATATCTTGTTTAGTGTATTTTTGTGCACTCGATTTCAAAAATTACCTAGAGAATTTAATTTGCTAGCTATTAAACACATTCTTAAGTATTTGTGTATGTTATCACATTTAGGACTTTGGTATCCTATGAATACATTTTTAGAACTAATTAGGTATTTTGATGCTAATTATGGTAGTTTATTAAATAGAAAAGAGTACTTCTAATGCATGTTAATTCTTTGGTAATGCATTAGTATCATGATTTAGTAGAAAATAAAATTTTGTTGCATTGTTTATAATAGAAGTAGAGTATATAGTCGTCGGTATTTATTTCACGTAAGTTATATGGCTTAGACAATAACATAGGGATTATAGTTTATAACTTACCAAAATTCTCAGTAGAAGTGAAGTATATAGCTGTCAGTAGTTATTACACTCAAATTTTATGGCTTAGACAACAACTTAAGGATTATGGTTTAGAACTTGGCAAAATTCTCACTAGGTGTGAATAAGTCTAATTGTTTTTAACAAAGAATCTCATTCAACATGCTAAGGTAAAACATATAGAGATTATATATCATTTCATTATAGACCATGTTTAAAATAGGGATATAGAACTTGAATTTGTTGATACCATGCATCAATTAACTGATATTTTTACTAAACTTACATGTAAGGATAGATTTTTCATGATTAGAAGAGAGTTAGGTATGATTGATGGTTCTTCTTTATGATTTTTATATACTTTTTTCATGTTTTTATTGTTTTGATCCTTTATAGATGTTTCATATTTTTATTGTTTTGACCCTTTTTAGATTGAAGTGTGTTATGTCTTAATCTTTTTGTTTTTGACATGTTTAAATATTTATTCTTATCTTTTTATGATTCTAAAAAAGGTAGAGAGATACACGTGATATAATTTGAGGAAGAAGCATTTTTTTTCTTTTCAAATTCCAATACAATTCATGAATTTAAGGGAAGTTACCAATTTAGGAGAGGTTGGTAATTTCCAAATGATTTTTAAAATTTTAAAATTGTTAAAATGATTTTGAGCAAATGGTTATATGATTTTGATGAATTTGGCTTAAGTTGGTCATTTTTAAGATTTTGAGAGGAGTATTAAAATTCTGGAATAGTTTTAAACTTGAAATTGTGATTTGGATCAATTATATTCATTTTTTTAATGATAATCATGTGATATTAAGTATGCTTGAGTGATTTTTAGTAATTTATGGTTATTATATCACATGGTTTGGTCATCATAAAAAAGGAAAAGATTATTAAACTAAGGGAGGTTCATCATGTTTTAATAATGACAAAACACCCAATGGACTAATATATTTATTTTTTTATTGAATTTTTTAAAGATAGGCGTCAAGTTGTAGTATTAAAGAAGTGGTTTATGGAGTCTTGGAGTGAATTGAATTTCTTGAAGTGATTGGTCAAGACTCAAGTTTTTGGACTAGTGAAGATGGAACTTATATAGGTTATGTCTTGTAATTTTTTTATTGTAAATCGTACTCAGTTCTTTTTAACATGTTAATAAAGCTCATTTCATGCATGAAACATTCATAAATTAGGATATGTATATAGGATGCATAATTAATATAACATTTGTGTGAAATATTTTTCATAATCCTCTTGATGAATCAAAATATTTTTAGAAAGTTTCTAGATTTGTGTATGAGTTAGAGAAGTGTTTATAATGTTGAAATAGGTTTGTATTGGCTTGGAATTACATTGGATAAATTTTTATATGTTTATGGGAGATCAATGGTAGTTCTAGAGGAGAAGAATGACATCGTTGTCTTCCTACTATTGTTCCCTGAGTTGCTTAATAGCGGTTGCTAGAATTCATCAACAATGTTATTATAAACTCACGTTAAAGTAGATTACAATAGTGGTATATCATTGATACCACTGTAAATCATAGAAGTTGTTAAAAAGAGAAAATCACGCAACAATAACTATTTCTCAATGATAATAAATGTTTAATTTATTAGGAAATTAGACAACTGTCATAAACAACTAGATCAAGATTCTAGGCTTATAAATATGTTGTTTTGCATTATTTTTTATCATTTAAGTGTTTAGAAATCAATCATTCAAGTGTTTTAAGAATTAAGAAGTTTTTGTTGAGAAGTATTCATTGAGGGATTTCCTTACATGATTTTCTGCATACATATTGAGGTTTTTTAAGCCTTTAAATATACTAAATTAAGCTTGATTGAGATTATTTTCAAATGTATTTTTGAGAAATAGTAGAACTGAGAGGAAAGATTCTTCCTAAGCCATCAAAGAGAATGAAAGATTTACCTTTAGCCTTAGAAAAAGGTTTATGTAACTTCTAACATTGTATTTTGTTGATTAATGGTGAAAATTTTTAATAAGGTTATTGTTAGGGACTAGACATAAGAGAAAGTAGACCTCTTTAAACTAATAAAAATCATTTTTATCCTTCTTCATTATTTCTAGTCTTGATTTTTGTGCTTTTTTTTTGTTGCATTACCTCATTTTGTCTAACCTTGATTATTAAAATCAAATCCTAGTTGTAGAAAAATGTGTAAAATTTTAGAAGCCTCTCAATAAGAAAAGAATCGGTTTACTAGTAAACTAGGTGAACTCTAAAACATCTAGGCTATTCGGTTAATAAAAGGTGCTTGTTCTTTGACATATTCAGGTGATTTTCCATTATTTATAAGGATAATTGTCTTGGATACCTTTGTTAACTCTTAGGTTATAGATTTAGGAACTACCCACCATATGAGCCATCTATTAATACATTCTCCACTTATTTTCCATGTCCAAACTATTGGAATATAGCCATAGCTAGTGATTTTTAACCATTTTAGCAAGTACAAGGGATGTCAAAATATGCTTATTGCTGACCTTGAAACAATGTTCTTCATATTCCTAAAATGTTCACAAATCTTGTCTACATGCCTCACATAAGATTTATGTTATCAAGTGGTTTTTCATTTCAATTATTCTACATTTCAAAATAAGGACTCAGGGAAGATAATTAAATGTGTTAGAGAATGAAACGACGTTTATCACTTTGAGACACCAGGTAAGACAAACATTTTAATATTGTGTATGTAAGTTTTAAATTCTAACACAACCTACTTTTATACCCCTTAACTTTAGGCAAATACACATATCATTCCTGTATTATATTGGTGAGTTAAGTATTGCTCCCATGAGGATTATAACTACTGGCACTAACTGCCTTTCTATGATCTAATCTAACCAAAAAAATTATTGATTTAATTTAATATTAATTAAGTTAAATTAACTAATTAAATTAAGATAATAAATGAAAGTAATTTACACAAAGAAATAGCAATCAATGGGATTCAATCCTAGATAAAGAGTCCCCGAGAATCAAACATGTTCAAGTTTTATCTCAATTTAATGTCAACCTAATTTAATTATATTATAAAATCCCTTATGTGAATTATAATCTCTCTTAAGCAATATAGTAGTTATTCTCTTAGTTGATTAATTAGAATCTCTTCTTAATTAAAACATCAATCAAATGCAATACTTCGATCTATGGATTTTATTGTTTTGGTTAGGCTTAAATTTAACCTAGAAAACTTATGTAAGTTTATCTCTAGTACCGTATCCAAGTCTCCTTATTCATGAATTAATCCATTCATACACTTAATTTCTTAATCTAAATATATGAAATCAAATAAAAGAATTCAAATTGCTTTCGAAATTTCTAATCTAATACAATTATATCTATGAATAAACCTATTGTAAATCTAGGTTTTATATTAAATCAAAGAATAAAAATTCAACAAAAAGTATATAGGATTTATCTCATTTAGATCTTAAAGAAAAATCTGGTTCATGATGATGAAAATTAATACAACAATGACAAAGAAAGAACAAAAGGTTAGGAAGCTCATTCTCATGAAATTCCTTTTTTGAATCTTTACTTCAATCTTGTTAGAAATCTTCTTATTTACTTAAATCTCCACTTTAATGTTATGTCAAAATGGTTTTGAAGTGAGTTATCCTCCTTTAGGTGGCAACTGGGCACTTTATAGCATCAAAACACATGAAACCTTAAAAACACAATGTATTTATGCAACTATTAGAAGTCACACACTAGCTTATAACTGTGAGCTAGATTATGATATCAAATGATGGCCAAGGTCGCTATCGTGACTCCGACTTTGATTCACACTGGAAAGAGATGAAATTTGATATTTTTCCCACTAAAGTTATGTCCTAGGCCATAGCCATGACCTAACTCATGATTTCCACTATTTTTCCTGCTTTCTTCTACTCTTAAATCTAATGAAGTCCAACCCTTTCCCACAAAATAATTAATTCTAAATCCTATTAAAACAATCATTTTTATACAATCTTATGAGAGTAACATCAAATTTAATAATAGAAATATTTAATCTAAAAATTACATAAAATGGACTCAAACCTAAACTTTAAAAGATAGAAATCAAACTAAACATATGTAACTTAGTTCTATCATATTCCTATAAGCCAGATATCCAATTCCTTCCTTTCAGAGTTTGTCCCACTTAATAAAGAGAAAGTTCTGATTTCATGTTACTTACTTATAGAAATTTTTTAGTAATTGCCTTATATAGTCTCTGCTACTTTAGTTGTCTCATTATATATGCTACTCATTTGTGAGCTTGTTTAACTTATAATGTTAGCATATAGCTTGTAACCTTTTTTTTTATTTACTTTAATTTCACAAAAAAATTGCTTTAACATCATTGATTTAGACATCCATCTTTTAAGGATCTTAAAATCTTATTTCATTCTTTATCTAAGGGTTTAGACAATGAAAACTTTCATTATAAGTGTGTGAGTTTGTCAATCACAAATGTATATCCTTTTTAGTTAGTAATATAAAAAGCCTTGCTTCTTTTTTTTTTCTCATTCACAATTATATTTGGGATCCATCTATTATTCCAAGTGTTTATGGAGTAAGATGAATTGTTTCGTATATTGATGATTATATTCATGTTACTTGATTAAAAATTCGATGTCAATATTGTTATTAAAAAATTTTATTCCATGATTAAAAATCAATTTAGGGCCAATATCAAAATATTTATGTCAAGTAATACCAAGGATTATTTCAATGAAATTCTTACTCCATACTTTCATAAAGAAAGGATAGTCCACGAGTCATTTTGTGTCAATATATTATAACATAATCTAGTAGAAAAAAGAGAAAAATAGTCACCTTAAAACAACCCGAGACTTTATATTCCATTTTAGAAAGAAAGGATAATCCAATAGTCATCTCGTGTTACTATCATACAGCATAATAGAGTAGTAGAAAGGGGAAAAAATCAAATTAAAACAACATAAGATTTCATGTTCCAAAACCATGTATCTAAATCATTTTAGAGAGAAGTAATTTTTACAGCCACTCACCTTATGAATCATTTGCCTTTAAAAGTTTTAGGATCTAAGAGTCTTACAGAAATGATGTTGACGTTCTACTCTAACCTATATACTACAAATAAACTTATCCCTATAATATTTGCGTAAGCATGTCATTTATCCATATCCATAGTCATAACACAGGAAATCAAATCCAAGGATCATAAAATGCATTTTTGTAAGATGTTCCTTAATGAAAAATAGGTATGAATGCTACCCCCTAATTAAGGAAATCAATGTCTCAAAAGATGTCTCTTTTAATAAACAAGAATATAAGATAAGGATTTTTTTTCCCCTAGATCCACTATCACTTTTAATGTTTGAATCACCTTATTCATCTGACTCCATGGTGTCAAATCCTATGGCTAAAATCCCCAAATTCTAAAAATCCAAATCTTATTCCAAATTCTATGCCTAAAATTCCAGATCTTAAAAATTCAAAACCTCTTGAAATTGTATATGAGAATTATCCTTCAAAAAATACAAATCCTACTCTTGAGAATGTGAAGGAAAATGTCCAAGAGTCTAACCTAGATTTTAAAAATGAGTTAACAATTTCATAATTCGTCATTAAAAGATTAAAATGAATCTTATGTGAATAATAATGACTAGGACCTCCCTATAATTATCAAAAAAGCAACAATAGAGTGCATAAAACAACCTTTATATCCACTTGAACAATTCTTATCTTTTAAGAAATTGTCATCATCTTATAAAATATTTCTTATTAGTTTAAACACCATTGTCATCCTTACCACCCTATCTGAGGCTTTGTCCAATGAAAAAGGGAAATAAGCTATGAATGTGGAGGGAAAAAAAAACAAAACATCGGAATTACTAAATTCACAATATAAAAGGAACCCATAGAATGTAATGTGTATACAGTGAAATATAAAGCATATGGATCATTAGAAAGATACAAGGCAATTATTGTGAATTAATAAAGGCAAGGGTAGTAAAATTTTGTTATCAAGGTAGTTCCTTTTGACCAAGTTTACTAGCGATTCACACATGGGAAATTCACAAATGGGTAAAGGAAGCAATAGGTAAGTTTAAAATGGATAAAGTTAATAAGTTCATTTATATAATAAGTAGATGAGTTTGTTTTATTATGATAAGTTTATTTTGTTCTATCTTTTAGTTGAGATTTTATTGCTTGAAGGAAGGAGTTGTTAAGGTTGTAAGATAGTTTGAATATAGCTCCTAACCATGAATCAAATAAGTAGAATTTTTGTCCTTAAATTTCCATTTTAGGAGATCAAATAGTTTTTTTTAAGCTTTTAATTTTTTTGTAAGATAGGCCATAAAGGGAGAAAGTCTCTCAAACATAACCTAGCTAATATCTAGTTACAAGGTCTTATAACCAGAAGTCGATCTAAGGCTTGCAACAATTTGGTACTAGAATCCCTGGTTATGGGAGAATAATGTAATTTCTAACAGTAATTTAAAGCCTTTATGGATATGTACCAAAAAGTTTGAGTTAGAGATAAAGTGAAGAGAGAAAAGGAAAAAGTACTTAATAAAGTAAGATAGAATGTTACAACATCCTAGTTAAAAGAACTAACTTGGGATATATTTGCCACATAGGAGAAAATACTAGTAACTGAAGTCAACAGGGGTAGAGGGTTGGAACCGAAAATCTAGAAGAGGACAACTTTATTCTAGAATACTCCAAACTTGATTTACCATGTTATTATGGTTCTTCTAATCCTTTGGGATGACTAAACAATTATAAACACTTATTTTGCCATCAAGGTACTGTAACAGAAGGCAAGGTAGGACTAACATCCTTTTATTTAAAAGTTAATGCCAATTATGGTTTATTAAACTAAAGTGAGATTGACCACAATTAGATTGAAATGAATTCAAATCCGATCACAATATGCTTTTTAGACCTCCAATCCATAGTAACAAGCATGGTGAACTAACTATACTTAAATAAATAGGGACTATTAAAGATTGCCAAAAGGTAACTTAAACAAATAGGGATTATTGAAGATTGACAAGTGCATTATCGTATGAATAAGAGGGAGAAATCTTCATTATCAGGCTCCTAAAATCAATAGTGGTGAAAATAAAACTATAAAACCCATAAGACCTAACTAGTGCCATGAGCTTGGCTTGACTTTATAAACAAAGGGGAAACTAATCACACACAAAGGCAATTGGATGTTAAAAGGCTCCGTTAAGGCAAATCAGCAAACGCCCTTTATAGCAACACTTAGTTGGGTAGAGATGGAGGAAAGTTATGTTAAGGGCCTCTATTTCCATTGGGACAAATAATGTAAATTGAGACATCAATATAAGAGGTTATTTTGGTTGGAAGGCGTTAACGAAATATAGTTAGAAATTTGGAAGAAGTTGAAGACCTAGAAATATTATTCCATAAAATTTTAGAATTCATTAAATGATGCAAGTGGAGGGATCTGTCAATGGTAAACCATTGTTAATTTTGATTAACTGAAGTAACACTAGTAGTTTTACTGGTTCAATGTTGGTACACTAAATGCAAATACATATGGAAACAAAGAATGAATTACCAGTAATGGTGACTAATGAAAAGAAAATTAAGTAGCCAAAGAGTGTGCCAATTGCTTCCTATTTGGTTAAGATCCTAAATTTTCCATTTGAATGCATATATGTTACCTCCATATGGGTATAGGGATTTGCTTCCGATGCTAGGCCCTATGTTTTGGGATTTTTCGATATAAAGATGTTGTTTTAGTGGTAGAATCAAGAGTGGAACTAAATGGGATTAAAGACTTCCATTAATAGTTAACTTTTCCTTGATTGCATATTTAGCAGTGAAAACCAAGAAACATAAACTTAAAAGAGTCCTCAAAGAATTCCAATCCTTGTTCAACACTCCAGAAGGGTTACCTCCACTTCACCATTATGATCACTGCATATCTCTTGGACCAAGAGATGGCCCTATTGTTATTTGCCCCCACCATTATCTTATTGACTAGAAAAATGAGATAGAATGCCAATGTAATGAGATGCTAAAGTAAGGAATTATATAACCTAGTTAATCAACCTTTTTGCAGTTTTCTTAATTAAAAAGTTAGATAATTCTTAATGATATTATTTGGATTACTATACATTAAACTCTCAAACTATAAAGGAAAATTTTTTTATTTTATTAATTGATCAATTATTGGAAAAACTACATGGAGTTTGTTTCTTTTCCAAGCTGGACATATGTTTAGGGTATCATCAAATCTAGATGAAGGAAATTGATATTGAGAAAACTGCACTTCGAACTCTTTATGGGCACTTTGAATTTTTGGTCATACCTTTTGGCATCTCTAATGCACCTTTAACATTCTAAACTCTCATGAATGATGTTTTTAAAAAGTACTAATGGAAATGTATCTTGTTTTTCTTCAACGACATTCTAATTTACATTAAAATATAGGTAAAGCACATGCAACACATTCAAAATATTCTTTATTTGCTCAAATAACATCTTTTGTACTTGAAACACTCAAAATGCTTGTTTAGGTTGTCCCAAATTTTTTATTTAAATCACCTAATTTCTTATAAACCCTCAAAGGATCATAATTATGAAAAAATGGTCACAACTTAAGAGTGTGTAGGCATTAAGAAGATTTCTTAGTCTTATAGGTTATTATAGAAAATTTGTAAAAATTATAAAACTATAGTTGCTCCTTTAATAGCCATTTTATGGAAGAATTGTTTTACATGGACATTAAAATCTACAACAAATTTTTATGCCTTGAAGGTGACCATAATTATAACACTAGCTTTAATTCTTTTAGATTTCCACAAATTGTTTTTTTGTGGAGTGTGATGCCTCTGATGCAAGTACAGGTGTTGTATTCTAGCAAGAAGGTTAACTCATTGCCTTCTTTAGACGTAGTTTTTCTTAAAGGCAACATATCTTACTAGCTTCTAAAAAGGAATTTATTATATTAACTAAAGCTATTTGTCAATAAAGTATCATATTTGTGGGGGCGACCCTTTTTTATTAAGAATAATCACTATAGCCCTAAATTTTTGTTGGAATAGAAAATTATCATATAAGCTTAACAACATTAGGTTAGCAAGTTAATGAGATCAACCTTCTACCAAAATATAGAGTAAGGCATGAAAATGTGGTGATAGATGCTTTCTTACTCTAATAAGAGGATTTGGGAACTTTAACTGCAATATCTATACCTCAGTGAGCCTTCTTTGGCACTGTGTGGGCAAAAATGTTTAGCACCCCTGAATTATAAGAATTCATTTAGAAAATTACTAAAAGTTTTACAAGAGTCAAATGGTCTCATTTTCTTTCAAAATAGCGTGTATATCCATCATCCTCTTCATTACCACAAGCAATTATTTCTATTATTTATGCTTAGTGCCATGAAGGTTATCAAAAAATTTGTCACATAATTTCAACATATTTTTATTAATTAGGAATGAAGAAACAGGTGTAAGAAATGGAGAAAACTCGTGAAATATGTGTAAAAAAAATGAAAACTTGTAGATCTTAGGACTTTTACAGCCTCTTCTAGTTCTAATGCAAATATGTTTAGATATTTCAATGGATTTTATTAACGACCTTCCCTCCTCTAATCGCAAAATAGGGCTGCTAGTAGTGGTTGATTATTTTTCAAATTATACACACTTTTTACCACTTTCATATCCTTATGTAAATGTTTCTATGGCTAATCTGTTTTTTAAGGCCAATAAGTTGCATAAATTGCCAGAATCCATTGTTAGTGATGGGGATGTCACTTTGATTAGCATCTTTTAGTTCAAATTATTTCGATTAAGTGGTTCTAAACTCTCTTTTAGCTCCACGTATCATACTTATAGTGATGGTCAAATAGAAGTTGTCAATTGGGCATTGGAGTTATATCTTCTTTATTTCATTAGTGACCATCCATGTTGTTAGATTGATTAGATAGTAAGGGTATAATATTACTTTAATACTAGCTTTTGATCTTCTTTAAAAGCAACTCCTTTTAGAGTAATTTAGGTAGATCTTTACCTCATCGTTTAAACTATTATCCACGTTTAGCAAAAAGTCACAATAGTAGATATTAAATTACAAACTCGCCTTTAACTTTTGACAAATTTGTGAGAATGCATTTTACAAACTTAACATACAATGAAAGCTACTTATGATGCCCAACTTTATGACCCTTATATTGACATTAGAAATATGGTCCTACTAAATCTATATTTTTATCCTCCATAAGCAATAAAAAGTTATCCCCTCACTTCTTTAAGCCATTTCCTATTGCTGAAAAGTTAAGGTATGTTGTTTATTGCCTCACACTTCCACCAAGGTCCATCCAAATCCACCTCATCTTTAATGTTTTCTATTTTTAAAAAATTATATGGCCTGCTTAGCATAATACCCCCACTCCTAACTATTTATAAAGTGTTGTCCAATCCACTCATAAAGCAGCTTTGGTTTCACATGCCTCATTTGGAATTCCCCAAGTTCTAATTCAATGGGAAGGTCTCTTATTTGCTTACTCTTTTGGGAACACATTTCAACTATACTTCAACATTATCCCTCGTTTACGTTTGAGATCAAGCACATCCTTATTAGGTCGAGTAATGTTGAGGGTCAACAACAGTAGGGATAGTAAAATTTTGCTATCATGGGGGTGTCTTTTGACCAAGTTTACTACGGATTCACACATGGGAAATTCACACATGCATAAAGGAAGAAGCAGATAAGTAGATAAGAGACAAAAAAAATCGCTCATTTTAATAAAGGTGTAAATAAGTTTGTTTTATTTTGATAAGTTTTTCTATTCTATATTTTAATTGAGATTTTATTACTTGAAGGTAGGAGTTGTTAAGGCTATAAGATAGTTTAAACATAGCTTTTGAGCATGAATAAAATAAATAGAATTTTTCATCAAGTTTTTATTTTAGGAGATCAAAGAGTTCTCTCTTAACAAGCTTTTGATTTTTTTGCAAGATGGGTTATAAGGGGAGAAGGTCTCTCAAACATAATCTATCTTATATTCAGCTGTAAAGCCTTATAACCAAAAGTAAATCTAAGGCCTATAATAATAAGACTAGTAGCTAGGATATATACTCCAAACCTATGGAATTGATTATTTAGAAACTTTTGCTTTAGTTGCAAAAATGAATATTGTTAGAATTTTATTATCATTAACAACTAATTATAGTTGGAAATTCTAATAGTCTCATGTAAAAAATGAATTTTTTATATGGAGAATTAGACGAAGAAATTTATATAGAGATCTTATTTGGTTATGAGAAGAACTTTGCTGCTTATACTTTGCATAAACCGAAGAAAGCCTTTTATGGTTTCAAGCAATCACTACAGGCATTCTTTGAAAGATTTTGCTAAAGTTATGATGACTATAGGATATAAACAAAGACAAAGGGATCATAAGCTAATTATTAAACACTCAACCTTATGAAAAGTCACGGCTCTCTTAGTTTATGCTGATGATATAATAGTGACAAAAGATGATGATAAAGAGAAATAAGTCTTGAATTAGTGTTTAGCTAAGGAATTTGAAATCAAAGAATTAAGAAGAGTAAAATATTTTCTTGTGATTGAGGTTTCTTATTCTTGACAAGGCATTTTTATTTCCTAACAAAAGTATTCTACTTATCTCCTTAAAGAAACAAACAAGATTGCATGAAAACCAATAAATGCTCTAACAGGTATGAATATTAAACTTAAAGAGGTAGATGAGGATGCTATGATAGATAAGGAACTGTATTATTAATCTGGTAGGAAAACTTATTTATTTTTCTTATTCATGACTAGATATAACATATGCAATTAGTATAATTAGTCTATTCATGCATACCCTAAAAGAAATTAGTCTATAGTTAATCCATGCAT
>JAOXYD010007868.1:0-15311 GCA_028565735.1 Pinacopodium congolense | reverse complement strand
GGTTTTGAAAAATTTGGGATTAGTTTATAGGGTGTTTAATATGCGTGATAATGAGTTAAGATGTGTTAAAAACTAGTTTGACGTAAGTCTGATCAATTAGTAGTGGTTGATCATTGACTAGTTGACTAGTGTGTGTGCTTCTCCATAGATTGATTGACCAATTAGAAGCACCGGTTAACCAATGTAAGGATTGGTCAACTAGTGGGTTGATTGATAAGATATAATAGCTAGTTTTTACTGATAAAATAAAATTTATTGATTTTTAACAACACCCAACGTTCATAAAGGACTAGTAAGCTAATTTTTATTTACAAGTAAGTGCATTGTGGTGAATGTTATGTATCAAGTGTATAATTAAGTACACTTAAAAATAATTGAAGGCCTTTTGAGTGCTATTGTCAAAGTTTGGTATTAGTTTTTATAGGTTTTAGTGTACATTCATCTAAGTTTGCTGAGAGCCAATTAAAGACTTTAAGTAGTAAAAAAAGAGGCTTTTTGAAAGTGTACTATTAAGGTTATGATAAGGATGAATTTTGCTATGCTTTTTTATGTGAATTCAATTGAATTCATTTGTATTTTTGTTTTAAAATTGCTCAATTTATTTTATTATTTGGTGAATTATAGGTTTAATCTTTTGACCTAAGTTCTAAATCAAAACATCAAGTTTTGGAGAGATTTAAAGAAAAAATTAGAGGGAGTTTTGCTACCTATAACATTAACGGCGGTTTGAAGGAGCTCAATAGTGATCTATGCAAACCACTACTGATTTTTAAGAATTGCAACCTTAATGGTGGGTCAGAACAAACCGCCTTTGAGGTTACTAAAACACTGTTAAGCTTGCTGACAGTGAAAAATAAAAAAGGCAAATAAGTATTTGCATAATCATACTTTATACCCTAATTAGAAAGGGTATAAAAAGTAAAAAGAAAGGCAGAGATACCTCTTTTTGAGCAGACTTTTTCAATTCCTTAATCTTTCACCTTATTCTTGCAATTTCCTTCATTTCTTAGACCTTTAGGCTAAGGTTTGATTATTTTTTATTTTTAATCTATCTAGATAGTTTTTGTAGATAGTATTGCTCTTAATTTATGGTTGTTAGATGTTTTCATTAATATATTTTCATATTTTCAGGTTCTATTATGTTTATATTAGATGATTGATGGATTTTGAGCTTCAAATTCATAAACAATGTAAGGATGTTTGATTTTAATTTAATGGATGGTTTCTTTTTCTAGTTCTAGCCCTTATTTTAGTTATTTAAGTTTGGGTTTTGGTTATTTTAGTTTTGTCTTTATGCATTAATAGTTGTATGATGGATTACATCATTGTCTTCCTTAAATTTGTGATGTTTTTGAGTGGGTTATGACTTGTAGCTATTGAAGTTATGCATTTTCTTAAGCTATAAATTGTTTAATTTTAGTTTTCCCCCTTTTCTTAAGTGCTAGAGGTTCCATTTTAATATATTAAGTTTTTGGTTTTGTGTTTTGGCTTGAATCAAGTTGATAGTTAAAGTAAAAACCTTAGGTTTCCTTTAGATTAGTGTTGAATCTCAATCGTTATTACTTGTCTTAAGTTTTCCAGCATGTTTACATTGGATTCATTTTATAATTTTGTTATAATTAACTTGTTTGGCTAAGTATTTAAGGGTTTGAAGGCATTTAAGGGATGAAAGGCAATTATTAGTAATAATGAAGTTGGGTTTTTACTAAATTGGTGGTTCTAGACTTTGATTGGATTGGAACTTAGGTTTATTGTCAAGACTTAGGGATTGCTGCTACTTATGATCACCCTTTCCATAATTCCTAATTCAATTTCTAGGATTAATGCTTGTGATACATAATATTCATTAGTAATTTTTATATGTAGTGATAGATTAAACACTTTTATAGGCATACTAAACCAATTAGTCTAAGGTTCCAATCCTTTAGCTTACATCTTCTAAGCTTGAGTGATGGTGTCATAAGTTAGTTGTTCCTTATTACCTAATGCTTCTTCTTTATTAAACTTAAAGAGTTTATTCTAGGTTGTAGCAGAGTTAGGGGTATTCCTAGAGTTTATTAGAATTACCTAATCTAGAGGAACTTAGGATTCAAGAGCCTATTTGGATATATAGGCTGACAGCTTGGTTAGAACACCTTTTGTTTAGATTTGCAGATTGATGATTATCCTAGAATCCTGATGATACCTTCTACCCATTTCTTTGAAATTGTTATTAATTTCATCATATTTTGCTTTGTTTTCATCTCATTAGTTGCTTTAATTTCATTTTAGCTTATTTTGCTCTCACTACATTTGGGGTTTTTGTTTTCATTTTTCTTCTATACAACATTCGAAATAGCAATTACATACTATCTTCTTATTGTTTGACCCTAACTTACCATACTACATAGGGTCTAGTTAAGAAGTTATGTTAGGTATTTTATTATTTGCTGATCCATGATAGATCCACTAGGTTGATTGATTGAGGAGAGGAATTTTTTAATGGTTACTGATTGCATAAGGTCAATTTTTCATTAATATGTGAATTGCAACATATATAATGCTAAGATCAATAAGGTAAGTGCAAACATCATTCTTATAGTATAGTTTAAGTGAATCTAGTTATCGTCCCTTAAGGATCACGACTACTAGTACTCCTTGTCTCTGTATTATCTAATCTAATGGATGTTGAGCCAATTAGGAATATATTTGTTCCTCTAAAGGAACTTCAAGTTAAATCAAGTGATATATTAAATCATAAAACTCTTCCCACTACATATAATATTAGTGTGGAGACTAGTCCTATGAACAAACAGGTCAATACGTAAGTAGAGGACGATTTTAAAATCTAGCCAAAAGGAAATTTGGAAGTAAGAAGGGTAAGGGTATGTCTATTATAGTTTGTAATATAAGGGGTTGAATTTACCCAACAAAAACCAAGTAATACATGGCTACCTTAAATCTTATAAACTCTTTTGGATGGATTAATTTAGACTAAGTTAAAGGAGAATAACCCTAGGAAATAGTGATTTTTTAATCAAAATTATATTTATGTAGCCAACCATCAGTACAATTTTAATGGAAAAATCTTGATAACTTATAATCCTTCAGTGTTTACTGTCATATATTATGCATTAGTAGACCACTTGATTTAATTAGAGGATTTGATGTAGTTGAGTAAATTGAATGCTTGTTTCATGATTTTTTATGCCTTTAATCTAGCTTCTTAAGAAACTAGATATGAACAAAGCTAATGGAACTTAAATGAACCATTTATAGTCTTAGGAAACTTTAAATGCATCTTGACGATTATTGAGGCCAATCTAGTTAGAAAACCATGTTAAGATTTTAATGGTTATATGAAGTTATTTTCTATCATTGATTTGAAGTATTAAGAAAACCATTTTAATTTGTTTAATAGCTAATACAATAGCAATTTAAATAGAAGGAAACTAGATAGAGCACTAATTAATGATGAATGTATAAAAGAGTTTTATAATTTTATTGCTAATC
This sequence comes from Pinacopodium congolense, assembly GCA_028565735.1. NCBI lineage: Eukaryota > Viridiplantae > Streptophyta > Magnoliopsida > Malpighiales > Erythroxylaceae > Pinacopodium > Pinacopodium congolense. The sequence goes on along the minus strand of JAOXYD010007868.1, from coordinate 11,819 downwards.
CACAATAAGCCAAGACACTCTCCATTTAGATTCTTCAATGCATTACCAAAAATGCAAAATTTTGATGAGTTAGCAAGATGTGGAATGGAACTAGATATCTAAGGATTTGAACAGTTTAAGTTGATGAGGAAGATAAATAAAATCAAAGAGTAATTAATGTACTTTTTCATATCCTCCGTAGTTGACCTTGTAGGAACTCTACGATCATTTCACAATTGCAATTGATTAGATTATCATAATGTAATGGGCTTTTACTCCTTATGGTCAAGCAAAAGGGGATTACCAAGTGTTCAAGATTATATTTAGCTAAAACTCTTATGTTGTTTGAAAATTAACGAATTAAATTAAGCATGGATGTAGCCCTCCATGAGAAATAGAGTTCATTTCAAAGTGAATCTCCTAGATTAGATAAGTACTCTTTAACAAAATCATTAACATACAATGTTTTAGCATAATGATTGAAATATGGAGGTTATGATATGGACAATTTAACTGTAGGCATGAAAGAATTGTACATTAGATATTCCTTATGTTTTCATTCATCCTATTACTACATTCTTATGTTGTTCCCCTTTATAAATCTTTTTGGATTATGCTCATCATGTATTAGAATTAAGGGAAGTCTTCTAACTCCTTGCAATTCAATTAGGCTATTGTTGCTTATCTTGTAACTTTTTTAAAGGGTGATTTACTAACTCCTTGTAGCTCTTAGGAGCCTTATTATTTTTATTAATTTATTTACCTTAAAAAAGATTATTCAACCACTCTTAAAATTCTTATTTGTAGCCTTCTCAAGCTTAAAAACCCCTTTAAAGTGTTTCTTAGACATTGGAACTATACAAAATGCAATTGGAAAAAAACATTAAACTAGATGTTACTTATTTGTAGCCTTGATTGCCATGGATTAGTTAACTAGTTTGCTCAAAACTTGTGTTGGTCGATCATTTATTAAGGATTGGTTGACTAGTCAATTTGTACTTTAGATTTTACAGATGGTTCAAATCAAAATTAAAAATCTCAAACCAATTCCTTTCACTTAAAGTTAATTCACATAAAGTTTCAAAACATTCATAAAGTAAATTTTAGATACTAAGACCTTTCAATTGAACGCAAATCAAAATATGTCTTGACTTAGGAGAATTTATACAATTCTCAAGCCTTCCAAGCCTTCCAAACCTTCTAATCTTTCAATTTTATTTCTAAACTTATTTTACAAAAACTTAATTCATCTGAATTTAAAAGGTTTCCTGTTTTTAAAGATCAAGACTCTTTAATTGAACTCAAAATGTCAAAATGTCTTGACCAATGAAACTTTATGCACATTTTGAAAACTTATTTAATGCAAACGCAAATTTAAGCCCTTAAAGTTATTTGAAACCTTTAATCAAACTTACTACCAAACTCAAACTACATAGATAAACTTCTTAAAGATCCTAAAATGATTGATCTTGCTTTATGCTCAACTTTGGTCTTGAAGTCAATGCATAATCTCGAAGTTGGGGTTAAGCCAAAGTATTTATGCATAATGACTATAAGCTGCTACATATTCTGCTTTTATGGTTGACAGTGTTATTGAATTTTATTTCTTACTAAACTATGATATTAATGTATTTCTTATGAATTGATAAGTGCCATATTTTCTCTTCCTATCTCAAAGACTACTAACATAATCCACATTGAAATAGCCAACTAATTATAAGGATGCATGTTTAGGATACCAAATTCTTACATATATGGTTTCATATAAATATCTAAATATGCACTTAACTGCTAAAAGATGTGATTCCCTAGTATTAGATGAAACCTCACATGGAAATATACACTAAATATAATATTGAGTTCACTAGCAATAAGATAAAGAAAACTACTTATCATACCTCATCTTCTTCATTTTTGTTCAACTTTATTATAGTGCTTATAGGAGTTCCTAAAGGCTTTGCTTGGTTTATTCCAAAGCATCTTGAATTGATATATTAAAATCCCACATTTCATTTGTTTGATTTGAAAATTAAGTAAGTTGAGCTTCCTCATCATACTTATCTCAAATTTCTTACTTATATACTTATAAAATTCTTTACCAAAGCTTTCATTAGTAACACCAAAAATGATATCATCAACATAAATTTGAATCATTAAAATGTCATAATTATACCGTTTGATGAAGATGGTGGTACTGATAGAGGTAAATTTACATAATTTTTAGGCATGCTTTCATAGACATAATCTTATGTTTGAGGGTAATTTTCATGTGAATTTAATGCTTAATTAGTTAAATTGGGAATATGATATTGTTCATGATGATTTTTGTAAAACAAATGTATGTTTTTATATGTCTTGGTGATTAATTTGATGCATATATGGATTTGGATGAGTTGTGGAATCAAAAAGAGGAAGAAAAAAATCAAGTGATTAAGTTTTATATCCTACCCAGACCATGGCCAATTCTTGGAGAAAAACACTAAACAATCAAAGAAATAATAAGTCTCATTGATAAGGTGATGACCTAATCATGACTTTGTTTTCTTAATTGTAATGGTTTGTCCCTTGATCATGTCCTTGGCCACGAGATAGTAGAGGGAACTCTCCTATTTAAGCATTCTTTTAAGTATTTTCATAATTTTTTATCCCTAGATGACCTCAGGCCACTTCCAAGAGACCAAGGGGGACTTTAAACCCATTTTTACTAGATTTTTTGAGGAAATCAAAGGAGAAGAATCAATCAAAATATTAAGATTGAGGGATTAATCTTGAATTTCCATTAATAGTCATATAGGAGTTAAGGATTAAAGCATCGTGAGAATGACCTTCAAATCCATTATTCTTTTATGTTTGTTGTTGTTTAGTTCAAAATGTTTTAAAACTAAATTCTTATAAGATCTAAATGTTTACTTTGATTCAATATATGAATTTCTAGATTTTGAGTTAGATTTATTTATAGATATAATGAATTGGTTTTTTATTTCTATGCAAATCTAAGTGTCAATTATAATATTTGATGTCATGTATTTAGATACAGAGATCATCTATATGAAGATATTAATCCATAGGTAATGAATCTTGCATAGCGATCTAGAGAAAAACTTACATAAGATTTCAATATTAGGTGTGAATTTAGTCCAAAAAATAGGTTCCACTTATCATAATAATGTTTCCAATTAGGTTGTTAATTGAGAAGACCTTCTGATTAACTAATTAAGAGGATAGGAATTGTGTAACTTAAGAGAGAGTATAGTTCAATTTATAGAATGTATAGTCCCATAGATAATTGTTTAGCGTTTATTATTTCTATTGTTGCATAAAACAAAAACCCTAGATTAATTAAATTAAAAATAAAAAGAAAATATAACCAAGGAAATTAAGGGAAACTAAATAAGAATGTAAAAATAGCAATAAATAAGAAATTATGAAATAAAGTTGGGTAGAAGATATTTTCAAGACCTAGGAAATACAATTAATCATTGAACGCAAATAAATCATGTCTTAGCTAAGATGTTAACATATAGACACAAAAAAGCTCTTGCATCCTAAGTATCTCAAAATATAGGTAATGCTAGCAAGCTTAAAAACACCCTAATTACACGATAACCTAGAACAAGCTCTCTAAATTCAATGATATAGTAACATTAAGCAATAGGGAACAGTTAACTCAAGCCATAATCATACGAACATGAATCATGTAACTTAAAGAATCAAAACCCTAGACTAATTGACTAAGTCTCAATTACAAATTTAATTAACCTATTGCCACTTACAGTATTAATTAGTAACAATTACAGATCACAAGCATATACATAGTGTTGAAATTAGAAATCATATAGGGTGGCCAATCCTACATATAACCCCTAGTTCTTGACATTTAGTCAAAGTTTTGACTTAATCTTAGCATATAACACAATATCCATTAAAATCTAATTCTTATCTCACAATCGCAATCCATATGTCCCTTTAATATCTTCTGACCTAAAGAACATTAACCTAGCATATTAAAATTAATAAAAATAGAAAATATAATTAAATAAAACATAATAAATAACAAGTAGAGATAATAAAATTAAAGATTCAATAATATAATTACAACTATTCAAGGGCTTGAATAAGAACAATTATTAAAAATCAACCTAAATGTAAGGACATGGAAACTAATGAAATTACAATAAAGAAACAACAAAAACACAATGAAATTAATATATTTCTCCATCTAGAACACAATGTCTAAGTGTACTTTCAAATATAAGATGAATGATGACAAAATATCTAAAAAATTAAGAAGAAATTATTGGTTGTCCAAAATGGAATGAGAAGTGAAGAAATTGGTCTACTTTAATTTTTAAATACACTCACTTTAGGGATTAACAAGATTTGGAATGAAAAGATTCAAATACCCTTGGATTTTATGGAGAACCAACATTTCTAGGACATCAATTGATCTTAACTGTGCTATCAATGGTGCCATTCATCAATCCCTCATTGATGTCTCAAATATCGGGCCATAATAGCAATTTGGGGTATAGAATGACACTATTGAATATTTCCATTAATGCTACAGATTTTGATTGTTTTCTAAGCTTTATTTATTTCTTTTTCAAACTTAGTCTTTTTCACCTATAATGTCTCTTTAGTCTACATTTGCATTTAAACTTATATAAAACAAAAATTAGGGAAATTAGAATCAAAATTAGGTTGAAACCATATTAAATCATATATTAAAATTTATTATAATTCACCCCTATCAAATTCCCCCCCCCCCCACCATTTAAACTATGGCTTATTCTTAAGCAATGACTTAAACACTCCACTTAAAACATTCTCAATCAAAAGTTGAAATCTAATTAAGTATAAACAAAAACCAATCAATGCCATTGATCTAGTGTGAAAATCGAAACTTTATTATAACAAGACATTGTTATTACAAGTAAAACACACTTTAATAAGGAAGTAACCCTTAATGTATAATGTAAAGCATTTAAGTCATTTCATAGAGATCATCATGTAAATTTAGTTAAGGATGTTTAGCATAACCAAAATAAAACATAAATTGAACTTGTATCAATTAGTTGAATGTCACTTAGTCTTTTAATGTGAGGGTAAACTCCTTATAATGAATAACCCTTGATTACTCAACTTTTTAACTCGAAGGTGAACATCTTTTTATGTGCACTATTAGTTACTTGGCTAGATCACCTCTTAAATGGCTACTAGTTACACTTATAAACTTCAATCTTTATATTGGTTTGAAGTTAGTAGATTGAAAAATATGCTCTGTTATTTAAACATACATATATTTTATTTATTTTATAAGCATCATATTCCTAAATTGACATGATGAATCATATTAAATGTCCTCAAAACATCATATACAGGGGTCACTCAAAACATGAAAAGCTCTCAAAAGAAAATGAATAATGAAAAATTCATTAAGGTTAGAAATCATTCAAGAGTTGGTCAATGTTTATACAATCAAAGAAATCAATTAAATTCAAATATCATAATTAACAATCAACTAAAAATTGAGATCATTCTATAATGAAACATTCAAAGTGTTACATTTAAACTCACAACAAATCAAATGTATGAAAATTTAATCTTAGTCCCCTGCCCCCACATGTAAATTGAATATTTTCCTCAATATTCAAAAAGCAAAGTAAACACAATAGATATAAGAGGAACAACAATACGCCCCTAATTTATGTAAACCATGTTAGACTTTTTCAAAAAAGATTGTAGCTCACTTGCACACCTACAAACAAAACAAGTAAAAGAAAGTAAAAGCACTTAAATGAAAATAGAATAAAATCCTATCTATAAATGAAAAGAAGAAGAAGAAATGATTTAGTTTCCTTCCTACAAGTGCTTGTTTATGGTCTTTTACACAAACACTTTTCACACATCATCATACATAATTTGGAGCTTTAATCTCCATCACATACAATTTTTGGACTTAACACCCATTCAAATAAGGTTTCAGGTGATTCCTATTGACCTTGACTTCTTTCCATGTCTATTAACTCTTAATTTCAACAACCTCATGAATGTAAACCTTGGTGACTATAAATGGAATTGTCTATTATGAACACAAATTTTTTGGAAATAATTTGAGCCTAGAAGGATAGAGGAGAACTTTTTGTCCAACTTTTCCTTGGAATATGTTTATCATGAAATTCTTTAGTTTTCTCTTTATAAAAACAAGCATTCTTAAAGGCATCATTGCAAAGCTCCTTTAATTTTTACAACTGTAGCTTCCTATGGCACCTATAGCATCAAGCTTCATGTTGCATAGCTTTGTTGCCCAATAGGCCTTATATTCCAACTCCATAAGTAAATGAAAAGACTTATTAAAAACTAGCCTATATAGATACATTCCAATTGGTGTTTTTGTATGCTATTCTCTATGTCAATAGGGCGTCATCAAGGCACAAACTCCAGTCTATTAGGATTGACTATCTTCTCCAAAATATACTTAATCTCCTTATTGGATACCTTTGCTTGCCCACTTGATAGAGGGAGATAAGCTGCAGAGAGTCTACGCACTACCTAGTATTTGCATAATAGAGCTTCAATTGTTCTATTGTAGAAATGTTTCCCTTTGCACTTATGATAGCTATCAAAATCCAAAGTTTAGAAAAGTATGTGATTTCAAAAATTATACAACCACTTTAGATTCATCAATCTAAAGGCTTTTGTTTCCACACATTTCGACACATAACCAGTAGCAAGTAGAATATATTGAAACCAAAAGATGAGGGAAAAGTGCCTTGTAATCCATACCTAAACATAGAAAATTTCATCAATGAAAATTGGAGTTTTGGGCATTTTATTACTAGATCTTAGTGCACCTATCCTTTAGTAATTGTTACAAGTCTTGTAAAACTTATAAGCATCCTTAAATAAAGATGGCCAATAAAATCTACTCTCTAAGATCTTGCAAGTTGTATTTTTAGTCTAAAATGTTCTCTATATATGTAAAAATTGTTGAACCAAAGCAGGTTTAACTTGTTTTCATGATGAGAAAATACCTAATAGACTAATATTTTTGTGTGTTTAAAGTATTAAAAGATAGGTATTAAGTTGAAGTGTTAAAGAAGATGTTTATAAAGTCTTAGATCAAAATTGAAGATCATGAAGTGGATTAATCAAGACTAAAGGATTTGGAAGATTAAAAATAATTCTATATAGGTTATGATGCGTAATCTTTATTGTAAGTCTTACTTAAGTTCTTTTAGGTGTTTTAATAAGGCTTACTTCATACATGATACATTCATATCTTAAAATTTGCATATATGTTGCATAATTCAGGGGAATTTTGTGTGGAAAGTGTTTAATAGCTCTCTTTATGATTTAAATAGATTTTTAGGAAGGTTTTGGATGTGTATGTGAGTTTATTAGGTGTTTATAATATTAGGATGGGTTTGAATTGGTTAGGATTTGCCTTAGGCAAGTTTTTATGTGTTTTTAGGATTTAAATGGTAGTTCTGCTTAACCTAAAAGACCCTTGCTACTCCTACCATTATTTTCTATGAGGTTCAATAGCACGTGCTAGATTTAATCAATGACGTTATTGTAGACCCATGTTGAAGGAATTACAATGGAAGTAGATCAACGACACTGTTGAACTTTTAGAAACTGCTAATAAAGAGAAAAAATCAAGGTTTAATGAAAATTTATCATCAGTAGAAAATTTTTAATGCATTAGAATGTTGAGTAATGGTAACAAAAAACTAGTTTGAGATCCTGGGCTATAAATAGGTTATTTTGAATTTCAAGAGTTTACAAAGTTATTAATCATTGTGAATTTTTTAAAAAGTGTTCTTTAAGTTGTCCTTGAGTGGTGTTTAGTGCACGATTTTTCTATGTACATATGAAGTTTTATTAGCCTCCAAATACACTAAATCATGATTGGGTGAGATTATTCATTAAGTGTAATTTTTAAGAGGCAGAATAGTTATGAGAAGGTTCTTTAAAAGACTTAAACGAAATTCAAAGGTTATTCTTGAGCTTAGAAAAAGGATTGTATTTATAACAATTATTCTTTTTTATTATAGTGAAAAATATCAATAAGTTTTATTAGGGACTAGATAGCTAGATAGATACCATACTTTCATTGTGTTTTTGCTATTACTTTATTTTTATTTCAATAGTTTACATGTTCTTCTATTTAGGTCGATTTTTAATACTTGTTCTCATTGAAATGTTTTAATATTTTTAAATAGATTATTGAATCTTTAGTTTCATTATCTTTACTTGATTAATCATCATGTTTTCTTTGATTATATTTTTTGTTTTCATTAGTTTTAATATGCTAGTTTAATTTTATATGGGTTAGAAGACATTAAAGGGATAAATAGATTGCGATTGTGAGAAATAACTTCAGTTTTAAATGGGTATTATTTTTATGTTAGGATTGAGTTGAAACTCCAGTTAAATGTTAAGAATTAAGGGTTATATGTAGGATTGGCCACTCTATTTATGATTTTTAGTTTAAATGCTAGTATGGGTTGTGATATGTAATTGTCACTAAATAATACCATAAGTAGTAATAGGTTAATGAAAATTATAATTGAGACTTAATTAAATTTGATTCTTTAAGTTACATGATCTACGTGTGTTGTTGATAACTAACCTAACTACGAACTTGTTTATGTTAACTTTGCATGTGTATAGATCATAACCTATAGTAAGTGTACATAGTCCCACAAAGATTGGATTTAGCCACCACTTGATTCAAGTTAAACTTTGTTTAAGGAACAAATTTTAACAACAAATATTAAAATTAAACTAAATAGGACATCTTAACAATGAACAATTAGAAGAGTAATGTGCAGAAACTGTTGAATTCAAGATTAACGATTAGGAATTACTTTTATCCCTAGTTTATCTCACTCCAATCTTGTAGATTGATTTATGCTTAACCCATGATATCCTATTGCTTCAATTACCCTCTCTTAAGATGTAATTAAATGTCCCTAACCAAATTAAACAGGATTAATCTTATATTCTCTCAACCTATAAAATGAGTCTTACAAATTCAACTAGTTGTGAAGTAATCTTATGGGTAATCAATTAGTTAATCAAGATCTCTCTTTAATAAATTAATTAACTTAATAACTGCAAGTCTATTGGGTGCCAAGTTTCATTTCATAACCCAAAACAAGTTACCTAGCCTAATTTCTCAATATTTTGGAAGGTTTAATCACAACAATTATCATAAGCATCCATTTATTCAAACAACAAGATAAAAGTTGAAAAAACTAGTTCAAAAGCAATCCCTCAAATATAGTTCAGCCACTCATAATGTCACACCCTCAACTAACATTGTATCCATACAAAAGATAATGAAACTAGATGATGAAGACAATCTTCTCTTCTTTCTCCTAAGCTGGAAAATATATAGCTGGGATGTTCTTTGGAAGAAGGTGGGACTTGATCTTGATTCTTCATGTCTCAAAACCTCAAAACCTATTTTTAACCTTTTGATGAAAGTTTCTAATGATGTTTGTGGCAGCTCTAGGGTTTATGCCCTTATATAGGTTAAGAAACATCACAATAGTCCAAGATTTTAATCTAGCGTGCCTTTTCTGTCCATAATTGCCATGATCATGGGAATTCCTTTAATCGTGAGAATTTTTACTTCATTTCTTCACTTTTCTTCTCTTCTCTTAGTCTCTAGTTCAATCTTAAAGGTAACTATGCTCCATGCTTACACCAAAAGGATTAAATTATACCCCAAAATCATCACCAATGATATAAGAAACAAAAACAAAGATCATGATAATCAAAATAACAAAAAACTAGGTCCTAAACATGTAAGAATCAAATGTCAAAAACTTAGGAAAACCTATAATAAAACATAACTATCAACTTCCCTACACTTAAACTTTTGCTTGTCCTCAAAAAAATCAAGCAAAATCATTACATTCTATCAGTTCGTTTTCAAAAAGATCAAGTGCATGAAATCTTTTAAACTTTGGCAAACTCAAATTTCAAACTACTAAAAACATCATAACTAGTTTTCATTAGTGCACATAAAAAAACTCAACTTATAATAATATCAATCAAAGGTAAGCATAAATAACTAGTTTTCATCAGTTCACATAAACAAATTCAACTTATAATAATATTGATCAAAGGTAAGCATAAAATTAAGATGGATTTTCCTCTCTAGATTCACCCATTTCACCTAAGTGTTTAAAGATTAGTGTTTCACTTAAGAATCCCTCTAGCAGACCACACTAATATAGGCTTACAAATCCACCAATTCTCTTCTACACAGATTAAATGCTATAATGGATGAAAAGGTCTTTTGATTAAGTTTATAATGAGGCTAGGGTTAAGGTATGGACAAAGAGTTTGAGGGGGGTTCCTCACAAGTTTTCATGAAGCATTAAGTGTAGAAAAGGGACAATCAAATATACTTCTGAAATATGTATGTGAATGCAACTAACTACTCAATACTAGTTGTTGCTATTATGTTTGATTCTTTGCTCTTTCTCTTTCTTTTTTCTTTTTCTTTTTTATTTGACTTTTTATTTTTCTATAATAATAAGGAAATGATAGAACTAAATAAATACAATGCACATTATGAGAAGAAGTATCTCTAAGATCATCTCAGAATAGCATGTAAACTAAAGGCTCTAACTAAAGCTCACTTAGCACTTTATTATACTTGTGATTTGGTAAGGCTAATGATGTTTTTAGGTTTTAAAATAGGGTGTTTACTTTAAGAAACAAAAATGGTTAAAGGCTTAAAAGTGTTTTGCAAGGGACAATGACACAGGTAAGTCATTTAATTCAAGTATTAAAATAAAGAAGGCCTTAATCATTTCCATTTAGCATGCATCTAGTAACTCAAACTATTTTAGAGCAAGTTCAAAAGGTACTTACCTAAGGGGAGTATCACATATACAAAGAAATGAAATGACTTTGGAATAGAGTCATATAGGCTCAATTCATCACATAGGTTCATATGAAAATTCATAATGCTTTTATGTATTACCTAATTACTCAAATATCAATTTCTAACTAAATTTATGAAATCAAATACTTTAATCAATTTGCATGATTCACCTTATACTGAAGCAGCCTAATTCGCATTCAACATACTCAGTCTCATTTTAACTAGAATGATAAAATTTCATGGTATAAAACACATCACAATGATTCAAGTTTGGTTCCATTTCTTAAAAAGAAAAACTAACATCTTAACATGCTTAAAACATTCATCCTCTATGACCTATCTGTTAAAATGTAAACAAGAATAATAAAAAAACACACAATAATAATTAAAAAACAAACAGTAACATGCAAATGACAATGCAAATGTCGCCTCTACACATTTGGACAATATATTGTTCTAAATGTGAAGATGAAAACACAAACTTAGCAAACTACAAAACAAGATCCAACATAAAATAAAAAATAAACCAAATGCAAAAGGCGAAATTAATAAAGGAGATAAGGGTCAAGAGTTCTCATGGAGAATTTGGTGGTAAAGGAGTGGGGAGGGGACTTAGATGTTCTGCATTTGAAAATACTCGAGCAACTTCATATTGGTGTAGCGTTCTTGTTTTTGCACTTTGTTTGGTGTTGGCTTCTATAACATGGAGAGCATATTGCCACCGATCTATGTCTTCTTCTGCGGCTTCTTTTTCTTCCTTTAGTGGTGCTTAGGAGGACGATGCTTGGTGTTAGCCCTATGGCACCCAAGAGGGGGGTGAATTGGGTGTTTAAAACTTTCTTGTAGAATTAAAATACTTTAAACACCTTTGGACAATTTTAAATATATGTAATCTCTAAACCAAAATTCAACCTAAAATGAAAGACAA
>JAOXYD010007857.1:0-15311 GCA_028565735.1 Pinacopodium congolense | reverse complement strand
AATCACATGTCTAAGCTTTAACAATTCTCAAATATTAACTAAGATCTATGAAAAAAATCAAAAAGATGAAGAATAAGAGAAAATAACCTTAGAACTAAGTTTCGTGTTAAAACTAATTTTCGTGTTCTCTTTTCTTTTTCTTATTATTTATGGCTTCAAACACCCCTTATATATGTTAGGAGCAAGTGAGAAGCTAGTTGCACAAGTTACAACCAATCAGGAGAGAGATCCAAGTGGAAAGAGTTCGACTGTTACTTAAACAACACTTGAAACCATTTAACTCCTAAAGGAGTTAAACGCAAGTCTTAAAGAGTTAAACATGGGGCAATTGCCACTTCCATTTTTACTCCTAATTTTTCTATGATCTTCACATTTTTCTTGATTTTCACTTCAATTAAGTTTCAATTTGCAAATTAAACATTTTAAGACACGAATAAATCAATTAAGCATGAAAATGGTTTAATTTAACATCAAAACATCATGAAAAATCACATAAAATGAACCCTTATCAACTAACTTATAGGTTGGGTTGCCTCCTAACAAGTACTTTTTTTTTACATCTTTAGTTGAATGATGCCATTAAGATATCATAGGGCCTTTAAATCATTTGTCTTTAAGACCCTCATTTTGTCTATAATAGATGGACATCTAGATACGTTAGGGAAAATGAAAGAAAATAATTATACTAGGCTTCTCATCTTTTCACCAACTATTAAGTGAATTTATCCTTAGCAATACTAGGAACCTTACAATTAAGCTTATCAGTTCTTACTCCAATGTAATTGCATGAGCAAATCATAGAGAAGGAATTGCATAAGTTAAAAATGTTAAAAACTACCTCCTCATGTTATGGCTTCAAAATTAATTTTTTTCTTCTAACATTCACCTTGACTCCAACAATAGCCATGGATGGTCTTCCAAATATCATAGGTATATCCTTATCCTCTTCCATTTTTGTACCTTGATAAGCACATTCTCTATGGCTCCTCTTAATAGGTGACAACTTAATCAACTAATTGTAACGAGATTATGGTTAGCTTTAACTACTCCAATCCTATGTTTTTTAATATAGACGTAGGTATCAAAGTTATATTTGCTACAAAATTCATCAAAGCCCTATTTATCTACAAGTTACCTATAGTGCATGGAATAGTAAATTTAGCTCACAGGGTCTTTAAGCTTGATAGATAACTTCTTAAGTAAAATTATAGAGCACTCTTAATTAAATTTGATAGTCTCATTTTCCTTATGTTAGAAAGAATATCCTTTAAGAACTTAGTGTTAAGAAGGCATCTACACTAGTGCCTCAACAAACAAAATATTGATATGAAACTTCTTAAATACTTGTTGGAATTTCCTAAATTACTTATCCAAGTGGGAATTCTTAAGTCTATGAGGTTATGGAATTTTATACTTGTACATTTGCACGTTAGTATTGAAAAATAACCTAGGCTGTTCCTCTTTCTCAGCTTCTACTTCTTTTTCTTTTCTCTTTTCTCTTTTCCACCACCTTCTCTTGACTCTTCTCTTTAACTTCACTCTTCCTGTCTAAGCTCATACCTCCCACTTCTTATGGTAAAATTCTTTACATGTTCCCTAAGATTGGCTTTGGTAGTGCTAGGTAGCTTATTGGATAACCTTTACTACAACATCTGTGCAATCTAGCTAACTTATATCTCTATATTCCTAATCAAAGCCTTATGATTTTGCATCCTATACTCATTAGATTTGATATATTTAATCATAGTCTCCTCGAAACTAGGCTTTTTTATGGTGAAGATGCATTGGCTTTAAAAACAGGTAGTGGGACTTTTTGAAGATTGGATATTTTAAGATATTGGTTGTCCTGACTATTTCTCTAGAAAAATTTTGGATGGTTACTCCACTTATGATTTTAAGTGTTCAAGAATGAGTTCCTTTATTACCTATTGAAATTCCATATATATTAGGCTTGCTCATGCTCATAGGTAAAAGGGTTTCCTACATTATAATCTAAGGTTGATTGAGAGTTACCTTCATATTTTTTTTACAAAAAACTTCCCCTCTTACTGTATTACTACTAACTCCACTAACTAAAATATCCATATTTTTATTAAGGACTTCCATTTAGGTTATTAAAGTTATAATAACATTAGTCACATGAACTACATATGGTTTCCTAAGATGATGATTAGAATGGTACTGGAAGCTTTTGTTTGCCATCTCCACTATCAACCTATAGTCTTGATCTAGGGTCTTTCTCATAAGGTTCCCTCCAATGGTAGCATCTATGTGCCACGAGTGGAAGGGTAACTGCAATATAGAATATATCAACTTGCTACCACATACTAAATTCATCACTTGAGCACTTAGACAAAACCTCTTTAAACTTCTCCCTAGCCTTGTATAGACTCTCATTCTTATACTAAATAAAGGATGATGTCTTAGTTTTCATCTTTGCTATATTGTCTAGTGGGAAGAATTTGGCTAGAAAGAGCTTTAAAAGCTCATCCCAAGGGGTTATGGAACTATTTTAAAGGATAAAAACTTAGGCTCTAACTTCATCTCTAAAGGAGAAAGGAAATAGTCTAAGCTTAACTACATCCTAAAAAATCCCGTTATGTCTAAAATGATAAAAAATATCTAAATCTCTCTCTAAATGGGTACTTAGGTTCTCTAGAGTTGAGTCTCAAAACTGTGAGGCCTTGATGATGGAAATAATCTCATTAAGGATCTCAAATATTTTTGCATTGAACCCAGGTCTAACTAGACTAACCAAAGGTTTATTATTTTTTACCATAACTAAGTCCATCATATTGTGTTCTTTAGGTTATTCCTAATTTTGTACAACTATGTTATCCTCATGCTCCATCTCTACAACTTTGGTCTCTACTACAAGTTGATCCTCACTGATATTCTCTACTTCTACTTTATTAGACATGCCCAATTGAGTTTCTTTTGTATTTTATGTACAGTACACTCAAGTTCTAGATCAAAATTCAATTCCTAAAGTTTTTAGCCATAACATATAGGCAAAACTAATAAATTGATTAAATAAAGAGAAGTAACTAACTAAAGAAAGAAAAACAAAGTAATAAAGAATGAAAAATAAAGTAAAGGCAATCAATTACCTAAGTAAAGAAAAATGTAGAAAATAATCAAGAAGATCATCAAAAATAGAAGAATAATAAAATAGCAAAAATTCATTCTAAACTAATTGACATTGATATATCCCCAGTATTACTAGTATGGATAAAACAGCACCAAAAACTTGTAGCGTGGTCTTCCTCACTAATATTTTTAACTCAATTTCAATCTAAGATCACATATATGCAGATATACCTATCATAATTAATATAATGGATTAAAAAGATGCTAGATATAATTCCATCAATGATCTACCTGCAACTATTAAGTTACTTGGCCTAAAGAAACCCAAATTAATTGATTAATGAAATGGAAACTACTAAATTAAACTAAACTAACTTGACTATTCAATTTATGCAGAAGAAATCAAAGTTTGAATTAAAAGTTAACCAATCCTAATTTATATCTAAGGCTTCATATTTCAATGAATTAATTGAATTAAAAAAATTATGTGATTTGATTTAGGATATCTTCATGAAAACAAAATATAGTTGTGGTTAATTCAATATCATATCTCTATTGATCCTATTTCATTATTTGATCATTTAACAAACTTAATTAATAAGCTTAAAGCCCAAGAAGTTAAATCCTAAAAATCCCTTTTTCAGAACTACGACCCTCATAATTAACTAATGTTTTGGCCACTCACTAATTTAAATTGCAATGTTTATCAAATTTCCAATAATTAAGGTAGGTTTCTTGAACCCTTAAGTATCTGTGAATCTATTTTAATTAGCTAGCTTAAAATAGACGATTAAGCACTTAAATAAAGAAAGAATAACACACAATTTAAAAAATAAAACTTAATTAAATCATCTACTATCCTATCCTTAACTATTAAACAAATTAGCCACACATATTAATTAATAAACATCAAGAATTAAACCTAAAACACATATCTATTGACTAAAACACATGGCACTAAGAATATAATAAAATTGAAGGGTTAGAATATACCAAAATATGATCTAAATTAAAATCTAATCTTATGTCACATTTATCCATTCCTTTGAATCCTTAAAAGCAAATACCTATTACAATGAATTAAAGAATAAAATACAATGGAAACGCAAAACTCTATGAAAACAGATTAGTTAAAAATTGACAAAATTTTAATAGAAGGTATTTGTAAAGTCTCTGAAGGATGCTTAAATATGTCTTGATTAGGTTATAGGTGGTTAAGGAGTGAATTGTCTAATTTGTATTTGAATCCCTTATGGAATACGTCTCTAGAGACATCAATGACCCTTAAATTCAAAGATAAATTGTGTTTTTCAACACCTAAGTTATTATTATATATATATAATTAAGTTTATTAGTGGTCAGCTCGTAAAACAATGGCAATGTTAGGGGATTATGCTATTTTTTGTAAGTTAATTATAACTTTAGTTCACATATGATAATAATAAAAATAATGCTACTAATGACACAAGTTATTCTTTCGAAAAATCTCTCACACTTAATTCTTTTTGTGCAAAACTCATTTTCCTTGGCATGAACTTGCAAATTAAACAATAATATACATAAATTGGAAAATTTAATGTCAATATAGGGTGAAAACATAATAAGTAATGCTCTAAAATCCTATAAACTATACCCCTATCAATACCATCAATATGAAACTTCAACTAATATGAATGACTATATCTAATTTACACAGCTCAATTGAATTATAACTTATGTAAATTAACTTTAAGTCATTTTTTTCTTCTAAACTTATAGTTACATTGCCACTTAAAATGAAGTTTTGATTCGTTATACTATAAGCTAGTGCTACACTAGTCTTTAATATAGTGGAATTATAAATCAAATTTAACTTGAATGTAACTTAATTTAGCTCTAGTAAATGTTAACATTTTAGTTGCTATTAATCTTGAGTGAATGATCTTAAATGCATTATTATATGTAGAGTATGGCCATTTGGGTTTAATTACATGTTAAATGGATCATATAATAGGGTTTATTAAGAGTTTATTAAAAATAAAAGTAAACCACGTATAGATTTCTTTAATTATAATAAATGTTCTTATATTATGATAAGAAGCCCCTTAATGGCAATAATTTAAAGGGTGAAACTTATAAGTGAATATAATGTTAACTCTATATAAAAATGCCTTTACTAACAACACCTAGTATAGGTTTGTGCAATATTTATAAGATTCATTAAAATTAACAACTATAAATATTATCTAAATAAAAACATTGTTGAGAAATTTTTAAGAAAAAATTTATGCAGAATCTCTAAGGAATTTCATGTTGTGGTTGTGGGTACTTTTTGCCGAAGAATTTCAACATATGCATTATGAATTATAGTGTAACAAACCCTACGTAAAATCTTCCCTGTTTTCTGTATTCCATCAATAAGATTGAAGAAGGTGCTAACACTAATATCTCCTTCAATCATTTCATTAAAATAATGAATTAAGCCCAAACAATTAATCTGATTTTACAAGTCTCAAATTAGAAACCCATTTATGAAAAATCTAGAGAGTACAAGTGCCTAATCAATTTATCATTTCATCTCTTTGCTACATGCTAATCTAAAATCTTTTGAGAACCTTCTTATTGTCCAACATTTTAGATCCCACAAATCAATCCCATATGGCATATCACTTTAATTGAAGCTTTCTATCGACATCCATTTTTAACAATGTGTCATCTACTTCATTAACTTTCCCTTGTTAGTCTAATTATCTTTGTAAAATTTGTGTTTAACTATTACTTTTAGGCCATTAACAATAAAGAAAAAAGAGGCTTTAGTGGAAATGGTATTGATCCTCCACTTTACAACTTGTTGAACTCTCTATCCCTACCACCTCTTCTTTTTCTTATGGTATTCATGGTAGCTACTGTAACACCCCCTATATGGAACCTATAACCATCCACACATAAGACCATCCACATATTAGTCAACCAATACATAATTACATTACAAACTCCCTATTTCTTACATTGTCATTTAATGGTAGTAAAAACATATTTTTATGTTCATTTACATGATAGCCCAAAAGAAAACACACAAGTTCCTTTAATCATTACATGTACAATACTTTTTCTTCTATTGGTTGGCCTTCGTCCCTGCAGATGTTCCCTGTACCTCCCTTTTATACTTTGAACCTACACAGATTAACACCCATGCTAAGCTTGAAAGCTTAGTGGGGACACACTTAGTTTGGATGACTATTCACAGCAGTCATCTGCCAAGTACATACATTCATGAACATCACACAAAGTTAAATAATAATGGCATAATTAATCAAATAAAGAATATACATATGCTTCAATACATGTATCAATACAAATGCAAATGCCAATTCATACGATTATTTATGTTATTATACTATATTTCTTATCTATATCTCTTTCCTTTATTTTCTGTGTTAAGCCTGCACGTTTCCTATAGATGTGGATAACGGGTGCTATGGATATCCGAAGATATCAAACCGTGGATACCAAATGTATCAAACTGTGGATACTTAAAGGCATCTGACTGTGGATACCCAAAAGTATCAAATTGTGGATACTCAAAAGGATCAAACTATGGACACCAGTGGTGTCATACTATAACAGTTGCACTGTAACCCTATAGGCATGCCTATCTATCTACAACCAAGAAATTGGGCAGGCATCATAACATTTCCTTTAACCATTTGCAAATTTCACAATTCATATGTTAATCACAAATCATATCTCGATAAATCATATGGCATATATTTCATGTAATAAACAGTAAATATGTTGGGAATGGATTAGACTCAATCTTTAAATTTCACTGTTCAATCACTCAATTCACACATGACAAGACTGATTGCATTTATTTTGAAGTGTTTGAAAGGTTTCATACACATTCAAAAGATTGGATGTATATTAAAAAAGATTGGGCTAAATGAAAGCAATACTATGGTTATGACAGACTCTCTTATCATTCATACCACTACTTGTTCCTTAATATGAATATAAAAAAAGTCAGAACTGGACTTTGAGGTCTTGTAGACATATATTTCCCTCTGTATTTATTTTTGATAGCATCAATAATTAGACCATTTGGAATTTGAAATCATGAGATATGAACAAAATAGCACAAACTGTTCCAAAACTGGGGCAATATCAGGTTTTCTGTTTCGACCTCAATTTCGAAGGTCATAGAGCTAGAATTAAATCAACATTCCTCTAGGGATATTTACCCCTATGGCTTATATTTCATATGCAACTAAAATCACACAATTTTGTGTTCTTTAGGATTCTTTACGAGTCAAACAACATGACTGACGCAAGAAAATCCTGGACAAAATTCCACTACACAATACTCACTTATCATATTCAACCCATTCTATCTAAAATAACACCAAACTAAAACCAAAGAATCATCACATAACAAGTCCACATAAACTAAGTGAAGTCCCCAACCTGAAAATTGACAAATTGGGTCATCTATTACCTTTCCTTCCCTTCCCTTCCTTTTTAACTTTGCTTCATTCACCACCTTGATTTCCACCTATTCTTCCGTGAAAAAGGATGGGATGAAGAAGATGAAATGGAGAGGAGAAAATCTGAACTTAGAATTTTGTGAACCCCCTCTCCATATCCCCATTCCAGAACTTTCAATACCCACACACATGCTTTGTTATCATTGGTTAAACATGCCTTAATCCAATTGGTCCACATATGCCTTAATCTAATTGGTCCATATGACCCTTACTGAAAAATTATATATTGGTCTTTCCTCTTCCTTTAATATTATTAATGCATTTCATTCCCAAATGTCTTAGTTTTCTAATGTCATAAATCTCATGCAATTTGATTGATTATTTCGGGAATTATACCAAAAACATCACAGGTTGTTTGAAAACAGGTTAGTTTCCATAACGCAACTTTAAGCAAGAATTCGAAGAACTTAGAGCCAGAATAAAATTTTGGTTCCTTCATAACAGTTTTAGATCTATGTCTTTAGATGATGACCCAATTAGAATTATCCAAATTGGAGCTATACATACCAAGCTATTACCAAATTACCGAGGTATCTTCATGCCAAAAACGAAGAGATTACCCATTTACGCAAATCTTTTACATTGGATATCTTTATGTTAATTGATTTATTATGTTCACTTCTTGATGAACCTTATATATGCTATAATACTTCTAGGGTGTATTTTGGGGTGTTACATGGACCTTGTCTATAGAGTTTGTACGAATTATATAGGCAGGTTATATGGGGCCATGAGGGGGCCAATAAGGGTGACCGTATAGTTTTTCCATTTGGGATAGGTCATAGGGAGCTTAAAGTTAATTAGAAAATGTAGAGTTTCTCGAGTTCCAAGTAAGGATGATTTGGAATGTACTTTATTGTGTGTTTTATGTGAAATGGTGATATTATAAGTTTTTATGAACTTTGAGAATTTAAAATACCTTATTATATGAGTTTTGTGTAAATAGCGATTAATGCAGATTTATGTGAAATACGAATATTAAATACATTTTATATCTAAAAATATCAAAATAAACATTATGGTTTTTTTAGAATTATAAAAGTGGAATTTGTCTTTCTATATGCATTTTTTTATATTTATGAGTAATGCGATTTTGTGTAAATCATGAGTCTTGGAAATTTTGTGCCATGAGAATTTTTATGTAATTTATGATAATTGAGATGTTGTAAGTTATAGATAGAAATATGAATTCTACATGAAATATGATAATTTTTTGAAACTATATTGAGATGAGTAATGTGTATGCAATTGTATGATGAATATGGTATAAACTTAGCAGATGATAAAATTTTGGGAAAATGTGGAAGCAATCGAGAATTTTGTTCTAAGTACGATTTTGAATAATAATTATTTCATTATGATGAGACCTGGTATTATGGGGAGGGATTGCCCTTGATATATCCGGGGTGGGAGGTACCGTGTATAATTTGTTTGTTGGTAGACCATCAAGTATAACTCTACTGTGATAGCTAAGGTCCTTAAATTAAGAAAAAAGTCAAACTAGAAACACAGGAATTGAAAAACTAATTTAGAATAATTTATAGATAAATATAAGTTATGCAGAGTATGATATTAATTGTAATGCGATGTAATATGAAATTCATGATGCTATAAAACTTTTTAGGACATGGAAAGTAGATTTTAATTATCATTTAATATTCTAATTTTTGCTTCAGCATCATTGTAGGTAGGCCAAACAAGTCGCGAAGATATTCTTTTCGTCCATGTTGTTTTTTAGTTAAGGTTATGATTGTTATTAATTATGATTTAGGATTACTATGATTTGAAAAATTTTTACAATTGCAATTATTATATAGGTGTTAAAGCAAGTGGATTTGAGGTTAAAATTTAGGGGTGTTACACAATCAGATATAGGTAATATCATACATTTTCTCCCATAATATCTCAAACTTTCTCCCTCTTTTGTAATCATTAAAAAGTTTGTTTACCTAGAATCATATCACTAATAACGGTCACGCTTTCTTAATATTACCTAGAAGTTTCAAAACATTTGAAAATGTAAATTCATGATATTAATAAACGCTGCAGCACGCTTTATTATTGATAATGTCATGTAAATTCAAAACTAAGAAGGGATAATCCTATATCCATAATATCATTGAAAACATATAGCCAAGTCAAATACCAAAACATCCAATATCACTTAAGAATGCAAAAAACGAACACTACCCTTTTATATCACATAATTTAAATACCTAAAATCATCAATAACAAGAAACTCTATGCCAAATCATAAGTAGCATTATAGACTCAATATCAATTACAATTCAAAGCTTTATATCAAATCTCTATATTAATTATAATTAAGGCTCAACATCAAACCTTAATAATCATTTTCTCAAATATCAATGCAAATTATAAGACATTAATTTTATCGAAAAACTCAAACATATTCACATATCCAAATCTAAAAAAGAAATACCACAAATCCAAAACCTTTTAAATTTTTTAATATTAACTAGATAATTCAAAAGAGGTACGCCTTCTTTATATATATATACATATGTAAGCTACAAAGCCACCATATCATAATTCAATGTAAAAATTTATCAATATGTATACAAAAAGCATCACAAGACCAAACCAAAAAGCACTCCCCATTCATATAATATATAAAACAGACCAAGCTTACACAAAAAATTATCACTAAAATTACAAATACCATCTTTCATCATAAACTTAACAGTAATCCAAAAAGCATAGTATGAATCAAATTTTCAAATTTCACCAACTCGTAATCTTGGAATAATTTCGTAAATTCGATTTAAATAAAATTTGAAAGGATTAAAGATTTTTAACTCTCCCTGAGTTGATAAAAAACTTATTAACCCCATAAATTCATCATAATTTAGCAACTATTTCAACAAAGTCAAATTTCAAAATTTTCAACAAAGTATAGTTTTACTGAAATTTTATATTGTTCGACTTTGCAAATTTCTCTTAAATTCATGCACTATTACTTTACAACAATTCAACTTAACATGACAAGGGCTAGTAAACATGAAGAACATGCATAAAAAAAATAATTCATAATTATAAACATTATTCAATATAACTTCCCTTTCATAGGTCATTTTAGTATCATATACGACTTTCCCCCTTTTTTAAAAGCAACATAATGCAGGAATTTATCAATGTTTATCATGAGGTCGTTTCAAGATATTAAATAATAAATTCCTAACTACCCAAACAATGCAGTAATGGTGAGCTAGGGTTAAAACATGGAGAGTTGGGATGCAAATGTTATTTGAATTGTTGAAAGAAAAAGAAAAGAAAATACCTTGAAAAGTTAAGAGCAAAAAGAGCTAAGATGCAATGAACACAAATAAAGAGACAAACAGAAAGCAAATTTAGATAAGACTAATAACAATAGAAAAGAAGGGGTTGGAGATATCTTTAGGATTTCGGAATGATCATTGATCCTTGAATCTAAATAAGAGGTACTCTAGTTATGGTGTTAGCCTATAGGCTCGAATAAGTTCTCAAGCTCTCAGTTCCTCTAAGTTAGACAAATCTAACAAGCTCTAGAAATGCCCCTATCCCCATTTATAACCTAAAACAAGCTCTCTAGATTTAATAATGAAGACCCCTTAGGTCTTAAGGAATGACTAACTTAGGCAACCTACTCACAAGCTCGGAAGGTCTAACCTAAAGGTATGGAACCCTACATTAGTTGATTGAGGGTCCTAACAAATTCAACTATCCTATTTCTACTTTCATCAGTCACTATAGACTATTACGTATCACACACTCAACCCTAGCTCTTGGATTAGGAAATTGCATAAAGGATGATCAAGCATAGAGATAACTCCTAATTCATGACGTTTAACCTAAGTTCTAAACCAACCTAGACAAACAAGCGCCAAATTAAGCATAAATTAAACTCCATTCTCATAATTTTCATCCATTCATCCTTCTAATATCTCCAAACCCCTAAAAGAACTAGCCATACACGATTTAGTTACCTAAAACAAAGATTACATGAAAATAAATCATGCCTAACTAAATAAATGAAAAGCTTGAAAATTAATTACTAATCTATGGAATCAAATTCAACACGTTATCTAATGAAAACTTAAGTTACTTAAATTAACAAGAAATTATCTAGAACTTAATTAACTAAGACTTAATTTAACACTTTAAATAAAAATTCCAGATTATAAAAATTAAAAAAATTGAAATTCTAGTGAATTAAAACTTAAGAACATGCATACAAACTAACTACTAAACATAGATGAATTAAATACTATATGGATAAATGAAACTCCATGAAATAAAGATTTAAATAACTTAATACTTATTCAAGGTAAATATGAAATTATCATTCAATATTTGAAAATAAAACCATATCCAATGATTGGATGAGAAAATAAAACAGCAGCTCAAGCATTCGGCTACATCAAGTAAAATAAGGATTTGGCCAAGGCATACAAAATGCATTCGGTAATGGAAAAAAAAGTAACAAAATTCAGATAAACTATCAAGTAATTTGGACAATGAACAGGTCAAATAATTCAGTTGGAAACACATGTCAACTATGCTTAAATGAGAGTTTAAAATAATAGAATCAAGGAAGAATGAGCCGCAAATGTTGACTGAAAATGAAGCTCCTCTCCATGTGCTAGTGCATTTGGCTCCACCACTGGTTGAAAGTCTCCATCCTTTTGTTCTTAGCCAAGTCGCACACTAAGAGAGGAAATTATTTATGCTGTCACTCTCCACTCAGTCCAAGCCTTTGGCTTCTCCCAAAACATTCCTAATTATTCACATCAAGAAAAAAACCACCAACCTTCGTATTTGATGATGATCCACATGCTTTTGTCTAGCCAAGCTTCCAAGTCTCCTCTTTATTCTTCCTTTTTTTTTGTTTTTATTTGTGTGCAGCCGTCAACATACGTTCTTGACCTTTCTCTAGGGCATTGTGCCTTTAATTCTGAAAGAAAAATTGCGTTCTACCCTCCTCCAATGCTGCTATCGTTTGGTGCTAATGAGACGTTTTACCTGCTGCTGTTTGGTGCTAAGGAGAGCTTTATTTTGAATGGGAACCAAGGCTACACAACTACTGCCATATTATTTAATTGTTGAAGTCATTTTGGAGCTTATTAAAATGCAAAACCAGAATTTGCTCTTAATTCAATTGCTAGACTCCTCTTCATTGCTTCCAGCCATTTCTAATCTTTGTCTTTTCTATATACATTTGTGTCTACTAATTAAATTGGCATCAAAACATAATATATACATAAAATAAGTATTTAAGAAATGAAATAAAGTTGAATTCATATTGAAATACATATAAAAATATAATATAATTTAACCCTATCAAATACCCCCACACTTGAACTATTGCTTGTCCTCAAGCAATTTAAATTGAACCAAGAAATTCTATCAATTCATTTTCAAAGCAAATCAAGTGATGCAATCATTCAAACTTCGGTAAACTCAAGTATCAAGCTACTACATATATTATAATCTTTTCATCAATATAAATAAACAAATTCAAATGAAGACACTATTGATCAAAAGAAAACATAAAACTAAGATGGACTTTCCTCATGGTGTTGACTCAATTCACTAAAGTATATGGGAGTTAGTGTTTCACTCAAGACTACCTCTAGGAGTTGACACTACCATAGACTTTTAGATTCATTAATTCTCTACCATATAGATTACACTCCATCATGCATCAAAAAAGGCTTTTACTTGGTTGTAATAGGGTTTAGGTGAAGGTATGGCAATAAAAATCAAAGGGGTTATTCACAAGTATTCATAAAATACTACGTAAAATGGCTAATCTAATATCAATTATGAGAGAGCAAATGAATATAATAGACTAAAACTACTCATCACTAATCAATGCTACTATGTTTGATTCTTCTTTTCTTTTTTCTTTTTCTTTCTTTCTTTTCTTCTTTTTCTTTTTCTTTTTTTTACTTGAATGACACTAAAAACAAGAAAAAACAATAGTAGCACATATAAAAAAAAACATAAGTAGAAGTATCTCTTAAAACATCTCATAATAGAGTATAAAACAAGAGTCCCTAAATCATAAACATGAACTGCTTACTTAGTACTTCATTTAACTTGTGATAAGGTAAGCCTAAAGGGTTTTTCGGTTTCAATGCAAATTGATTAATATCGAAACAAGCAGCTTTAAATGGTGGATCATTTAAGCTAAGGGGTTCAAAACAAAGAAGGCCTTAAATCATTTCTATAAAGCATGCATCTCTTAGTTTCAAACTGATTACAAGAAAGTTCTTTAGGTAATCTTCCTAGGAGAGCATAACACATAATAAAGAAGATAAAATGACTAAGAAATGAACTCATATAGGCTCAAAACCTCACATATACTTATGCAAAAATACATAAAAATTTCATACATTGCCTCATCACATAAATATCAAATGTTTTTATGAGTTTATGTAATCATTCCACATGATTTACCTTATACTCAAGCTTCCTAATCAAAATTCAAGCATACAACTCAATCTCAGTCCATCTACTATGATAAAATAACATGGTTTAACATTTCTCACAACAGTTCAAGTTCACAAATACAAAAAGTTTTCAAAATTTTCCTTAAGTTTTCAAATCAAACCTCAAACAACTAAAAAATTTTCAATTCAAACTTCAGATTGCCCCACCCCCACATAATGGACATTGTCCTCAATGTCTAATGACAATAAAAACATAGGTAAGGGGATGAGAAAAAGAAGGACTTGCTTAGATTAAAGAGGCTCTATGGAGCATAACAATAAAATTTTAAGATGCCTTATTGCTTTCCTTCTGATAATTTGACCCGCATAAAATCGCCACAGGTAAGGATAATCCTATACATACAACTTGGCTTGGTTCTTCAACCTCTCCTTCTGTTCCTTGGTGAAATTTGTAGGAAACAGATGAGTAACCAAGAAATTGACTATACCAGCATACTAGGGGGGCTATCAACTATTCTGCATGTAGCTTTTCATCTGGAAAATCATAATTTATAGGGCCCGTGTCAACACTATTCTCTACTAGATGTCTTAAATGATTTGCTACTCTATTTTTTAAGCCTCTCTTATCTTTGATATCCATATCAAACTCCTGAAGTAGGAGTATCCAACAGATGAGCCTTGGCTTTGCCTCTTTCTTCATCAGTAGGTACTTCAAAGCTACATGATACGAATAAAAAATATTTTAGTACCCAATAAATAAGACCTTAATTTATCCAAGGAAAAAACTACTGCAAGAAGTTTTTTTTCGTGGTGGTACAGTTTTCTTGGGCATTATTCAAAGTTTTAGAGGTGTAATAAATAACATGAGGAATCCACTCCACTCTCTGGCCCAAAACCACTCAAATATCATGGTTGAAGGCATCACACATAAGCTCAAATGGAAAACTCCAATTCGGAGGTTGTAAGATGGGTGGCGCGACTAACTTCTCCTTTAAGGCATCAAATGCCTTCTTGAATTGCTCGTAAAAAATAAACTCCTTATCCTTATAGAGCAGCCATCACAATGGTTGTGCAACTTTGGAGAAGTCCTTAATGACCCTTTGATAAAACCTTTCATGGCTAAGAAAAGATCGAACTTCCCGTACAGAAACGGGGTAAAGCAAAGAAGAATAAGATCCCCAGCGCTGAATCATATGAAAAGCAACTCAACTATATTATTGCTCCAATGGAAAAAACTTATCCT
>JAOXYD010007847.1:0-15312 GCA_028565735.1 Pinacopodium congolense | reverse complement strand
TAGGGATGTCAAAAATTGACCCGACCCGATAACCCGACCTGCCTGACTTGGACCATACCCGACCTGACCCGAATTGACAAAAAAAGTCAACGACCCGAACCCGACCTGCACCCGACCTGACCTGATCCCGAACCCGATTTCATATAAACCTGAGATGCACCCAACCCGAATAGACCCGAACCTGAATGCACTCGACCCAAATAGACCCGAACCCGAATGCACTCGAATACATTATATTTCACTAAACTTGTCCCCTTTTTGAATTGAAACTATCCATATAAAGCACTTTTTCATTCTAAAACTCTTTAATACTTTCTCAATATAACCTTTCTAAGATAATCCAAACAATCATTGTGATCTATCACGAAATATTTCTATTCCTACCATATTGGATGCCTCACTCATATCTTTCACCTCGAAATTATTAGAGAGAAACCTATTGACATCATGTAATAAAACCATATCATTAGCAGTAATAAGAATATCATTAACATATAGGACTAACATAATGAACTTGCTCCCACTAAATTTCATATGGATACATTGATCAACGGTGTCCTCTACAAAATCATATAATGTAATGATATTATTAAACATAAGATATTATTGTCAAGAAGTTTGTTTTAGTTTATATATTGACTTTTTTAATTTACACAATAAATTTTCCTTTCTTGTGGTTAGGAAACCTTCTGGTTGATTCATATACACTTCTTCTTCCAAATCACCATTTAAAAGGAGGTCTTTACGTCCATTTAGTGAAACTCTAAGTCTCAATAAATTATCATAACCATAATAATTCTTAAAGAGTCATTTCTTTGACACTGGAGAGAAAGTCTCCTTATAGTCAATGTCATCATTTGAGTGTAAACTGTAACAACAAGTCTGACTTTATATCTTTTAATGTTATGTTATAAGTCATGTTTGGTCTTAAAGACCCATTTATAACATACTTGCTTTGCACCTTCTGCCAATGTAACTAATTCCTAAATTTTATTGCCATCCATTGATTTTGACTTTTCTTTCATAGCATTGAGCCACTTTTTAGAGCTACTACATTCTATGACTTATTTGAACTAGACTGGACCCAAATCAATGCTTAAGTCATATTCATTTTCAAGTGAATAAACCTCATAATCATTTGAAATAGCTGGTCTTCTCTACCTTATAGACCTTCATAACGTTATTTCTTGTGGCATCACTTGTTCATTTGTAACTTGTGTATTATTAGCTGATTAAACATTAATAGGTTTAACTTGTGAGTTTGGAATAGCAATTTGTTATTCCAACATGTTGCGTAATCGTGATACAATAAGAGGAATAATAATTGAGGAAATCACACTTGATAGAGGAGTTTCAACTGGACTCTCTTGAATATCCACTTTTTGTGGTTCTCCACTCTCACTAATTTGACTATTATCAATGAACCAAGCATTACGATAATCAACTATTCTCATACTATGGTTGGAACAATAAAATTTTTATCCCTTTAACTTTTCGAGATAGCCGATGAAAGAATCATTAATGGTTCTCACATTTTTTCTTATGTCCAAGATTCAGAAGACAAATAGAATAATACATAAATTGGGTTTAAATATATTTAAATTTTAATATTCAAGTCATATTTAAATTTTAATAAGTTTCATATTATTTTATTTAGATTCAATCAAAATTGAGTAAAAAAAAGTCGTTTAATTTATATAAAATTATATTTAAATCAAACTATTTTCATTCTAAAAAATTAATCAATTTAAAGTAATTATTACTATATTATTTGCACGATAAATATATTTGTATTATTCTCACATATATATAATATCATAGATATTGAATTTGTATAAAAAAATATTTTTATGATTTTTTAAATTTTTTAAATTTTAATTTAATACTTTATTAAAAGAACACAATATTTACAATACATATTTTTAATTATTAAGAATTTCATTTTAATTATTAAAATAATTCATTAATTAGGTTCAATATCATTTAGGTCCTTATAGTTCGATAAACTATCAATTAGGTCCATGTAGTTTGTTAAACTATCAAATAGGTTCCTAAAATTTTAAATTACTTTCATTATTAGTTTAATGCCACCTGGTATCACCATTAGTCTAGTTAGGATAGAAATAATGAAGGGACTAACGGTGAAAATAATTTGAAATCTTATAGACCTATTTGATAGTTTTGAAACTATAAGTATCTAATTGATAGTTTACAAATCACAAGGGGTCTGAATAAATTTAACCCTATTTATAAAGTGTTACTCTTCACCTATGACAAAGTAAGACCCTATAGGGTTATCCTCACCATGGAAAAGAAAATGTTGTATGGAAGGTTCTTCTTCAACCATTAAAGAAAAAAAATTAGTGAATTCCTAAATGGAGCATGGGAAGTGGATGTATGCTAAGAGTGTGCTTAGTCGAATTGTTATAAATCAATTGTTCTATCTTTTCCTACTCTCTTTAATTATTATTAAGATTGTCTTTTATTTTCATTTATGAATTTTCTATAATTATTTGATATAGAGCAAAAAGTTAAGATACATAATTCACTCTCTCCCTTTGTGTTCCATCTAAGGCAAATATTTGATATTAGAATGGTTCTCAATCATTGCATATATATTTTCATCAAAATTGGAGAACTGATCAATATGGTACAATATTTTTAATCGAGGAAGTCAAAGCACTTGTAAACCCATAATATTTGATAGAGACAATTATTTATATTGGAAGAATGGGGTGAAACACTTATTTTTCATCTAAATATGGACCTTATGCACTAATGAAATCCTTAGTAAGAGAGAATACTGATACTAAAGTAACAAAGGGTACCAGTGACTGGGATAACAAGGTTATTTACATTGAATAAAAGGTAATACATATTTTATTTTGTATATTTATTATAAGTGAGTTCAATAGAATATACATGTATAAGATGGCTAAAGATGGCATACACTTGGAATTACACATAAGGACATTACTCAAGTGAAAGAGAGCAAAGCATGTAAGTTTATGAATCAATATGAATTATTTTATAGAACAAACTGAATTAAATTCTAACATGTATTCTTGCTTCATTTATAGTATTAATGTTCTTAAAGATTTTTCTAAGAATTTTATTAATTTTTTCAATTTTATAGGAAAATCTTTAGGTCTTTACCAAAGGTTTAGGAGGCAAAGAATAAGAAATCGAAATTTTGATCACCTTGCCATTGGAAAAGCCAGTTGAATCACTCTTTATATGAGATGCGGATGAAGAATTGTGTGAAGATGAAGTGGTTTTAACATGATGAGGTATGGTGTTTAAAGTCTTTAAGGATGAAAATTTTGATGATAAAGAGACTTGTAGAAATGAGAGAGATAAGGATGATATAATGCTCATTATAAAGAAATTTAAGAAGTTCTTAAGGGAGAAGATGGACAAAAAAGTGAAGAAGAAGAAGAAGAAGAAACAAAGAAACAAAGAAAGAAAAAGAAAGAACATAAGATCATATAGGATGAAACTATTAGCTCGGAGAGTATAGAATCTAAAAATATGGTGGGAAATATGTGCTTTATGGCCACTAATGACTAGATAAACTCTTCCTTAAATTCTTATAATGATAATGATGATTCCAATGTTGATCTTTCATATGTTAAGTTAGTTGAATTTCTAAAGGTTACAAGTTCAATAAGGAAGAAATTATCTTCTAAACACAAAGAAACTTTAAAGCTTTTAGATGCATGCATTATCAAGAATGAGAAATTATAATGTGATATGGTTGATATGGTATTTTCTAAAACTATGATTGTTAAAAATTATAACAAGTATAAGTATGATTAGCTACTTTAATAATGAGGCATTTAAAATGGCGATCAATGACCTCAAAAAGTCCTTATCTAGATTCACTATATGTAGTAAAAAAAACTAAATATCATGCTTAGAGCCCAAAGATCTCTAATGATAGGTACGAAATTGATTTCACTTATGGAAATGTACCATTCAATACCTAGACAATTTTTGTAAGAAAAAAGAATTTACATGATGATCTTTTACTTAAATCATGACATAAGTTGATCAATTATAGGCATGAAGACTTTAATGCTTATGCATCACCTTCTAAGAAAGAAAATTCCAAGAATTAGTGTGTGGCTCACATTCTAAACCTGGAGAAACTAAGATAGAAGGCAAATATAATTTTCGTATAAAGCCATAACAATAGAACATGAAATATTTTTCTTATTCATAGAGGCCTCTTTATTATCAAAATGGTGTAAAATCAACCTCACATCGTTTATATACTTACAAATCATCTTATGTTAGATTTCAATTTTATGATGATTATGGATATATCAATTGACATTTTTCTTTGGAACAATGCATGTAAATTAAATTCAAAAAGATATGGTGAAAAAAGTTTCAATACTAATCTACAAGGACTTTAATTTGTGTGGATACCTATGACATATTGAATTTTTTGCCTTGTGGGTCAATATCAAGAAATATAAAATGAAAATTAACAATTAGTATCACCTCCGTTAATATTAAATGAGGAACAACAATAATATATCCTAAAATTTAATTCAAAATTAAAATTACCAAGACCCCTTGCTTGAGATAACTAAGGAAATTGATATTGAAAGTGATGGTCATAATTGGCATCTAGGGGGAGTGAATTAGTTTCTTTAAAAAGGTACCTAATTTCACAAACCCTTCAAAATATATGAGAAAGCTTAATAAAAAAATTAAATAAACAATATAAGAAATGCGAAACAATATAAAAAGTTGAAAATAGATGCGTAAGGGAAAGAAGGCACAAACCAATTTTATAGTGATTCAATGCCAATCTTTTCACCTACTTCTACTCTCCAAAACCACATTGGGTATTTCACTATTTCAATAATCAAATGTATAACCTTTGGTTCCTTTTTCAAGGTCTTAGGATAACCTTTATAATTTTATTAATTTAAAAGTCATAACCCCTCAAAAATTCACTTGAAAAGTGTTTCACTTGCCTTACAAAGGTTTTGAGAAGGGCTCACACAACTCTTAATTGAATGCATAAATACAAACTCACAAACTTCACAAAAACTCAATCACACTTCACAAAACATTACTCTTTACATTCCAATTCACTTATATATGATTCACCCAACTCTTGGCTGCATTACATACTTTTCAATGCACCTATTTATACTGAAAAAATCTCCTACTAATTGTTTATGATCATTGTGGAATGTTGAAAATCATTTATTTCCTTTTTTTAATTGCTTTTTGCCCATTGGTGTGTGATTCCAAAATATATTAGTTAACTAATACCTTGCATTGGTCGACTAGTCTGATACATTACACTTTTTAACTAATTATATAAAAAATAGCACTCTAGTCAACTTAATGAAACCCTATGGTTAATTAATGACTGATATATTAGTGCTTATACAAATTGGTTTTTGACATTATTTAAGACAATTAAATACTTTTAAATCAACCAAAAATAATTTCAAACACTTCAAAACCTTTTCTTAACTAAAACACATTAAAAAATTTTAATTATTAAGAGGATTATTTTAAAAAAACATTTCTTACACATTTTCCTTTTAATTAAGCAACCTATATGTATAATGTAAACATGATTGCCATTATGCATGAAATAAGCCATTTAACCACAATGATAAGACTAAGTCAAACTTATATTAAAAAAGTAAAATAATAGATATATTCAAATCCTAACTTGGTTTTCAAACTTGAGTCTTCTTCACTTAAAAATCATAAACTTTATTTAAACTTAAAGACTCTAAAACCTATTTTCTAAACAGCTTCACTAACACACCTATCTTTCAAAACCTTAAATACAACACAACATTAGTATCAATATTACTTTCTCATTATCAAAACAAGTTGGAACCTCCTTGGTTCAACAATCTCCTCTTTTTTTATGATGAAAAAACTATGTGATACTATAAACCAAAACAAATACCAAAATATATAATACCACTTACACATTATTCAAACATACTCCTGATAGGGTATAATATATAAGATTTTAAAGCATCATTCGTTATGTTTTTACGCATATTTTGATGTTAATTGTCTAATTTATCTATGTTATTGTTTTATTTTTAGGTGTATGTCTAGGAAGAGGATTTTTGTTTAAAATAGATAAAGTGTGGTTGATATTTTAAAAGAATAACATGTGTCTTTATCAACATCATTTTTGTCCCATTTAAACCATTATTAATGTCAATTCAAGAGAATAATGCGACCTTTTAATGGCATCATTTATGTTCAACTTCAAAGGCCATTAATGTCTTTAGAGGCATGTTCCAACAAAGGATTCAATGGCTAATTGAACAATTCATTTCCAATTTAACTCTAAACCTAATTAGCACGGATATAAGCTTATTTTGGAGGCTTTGTGAGAGTCTTTTATCAGACTTTTAATCAACCTTTAGTTAGTTTTCATATCAGTTTTAGGTTTTTCATTGTATTCTTTTTCAATTCATTGTAATAGACATTCAGTACTACTTTTGAGGATTCAAGGAGTAGAGCAATGTAATTTAATTTTAGAAATTAGTTGGGAGTGTATTTCGATGTTCTCTAAAGCTTTTATTTCATTGTATCTCATACTATTTTCATTTTAATCAATAGATATGTGTTTTATATTGAATTCTTTATGTTTATTGATTAACATATATGGCTAACTTGTTTATTAGCCAAGGCTAGGCTAGTAGATGAATTAATTGAGTTATTTTACATTATTTGTGTGTTAATCTTTATGTGTTGATGATTATTAGGTATGCAAAACCATTTCTTCATTTTTTACATCTTGCAAAGAGCAATTTGATTGAACTTGTAATGATTGCTTAAGGTCCAGATATTTAAGGAATGAAATAGATGGATTTGGTGTTTCCTTAAGTTAAGAATGATTTGGAATTATTTCATAAGATTAAGACTATCTTTAGAGTTTAGTAATTGATGCATTATATTTGATCCATTGATACTTTTCCCTTCTTTGCTTAATCCTTAGTTTTCATATCTTTCTTATCGCTCGAGAAAATTGAGTAACATTGCCATAAGTTTGTTCACATATGTTTGATGATTGTTAAGACACACTATATGGTTCATTATAAGAAGTCTTTGCTAATGATTTAATTAACACTATAATTTGCTTACACATTTTCATGGTTTATAACTTGTTAAGGTTAGGTAATATCTTACGCACTCACGATTGTTTTAGCCTTTCTATAAGAATCATGGGAACACAAAAAGAAGTAGCCAAGAAGGCTTGCCATTATAGACCCTCTTCCTTTAGAGGCATTGGGAGCATTACATTTCACCTTGAATTTAATAACCCCAAGCTCTTCCTAAAGTACAACACACTACAAAGTCTCTCAATTGACACAACCAAGTATATGTTGTTTAAAGATCTAGAGAGTTTGGGCACAGCAGAATTTTTTCGATATTATCTGAAAGAAGGGGATGGGATCGTTTCGCCTAAATAAAGGAACCAAGTTATAGGAACTTGATTTATGAATTCAAGGATACTTTTGAATTCTTAAAGTATATGGTGTCTTTGGATTGAAGTAATGTGATGCAATTCTAACTAGGTGGTAACCACTTCTCACTACTAGTTGGGGACTTTAGTTCAGCATTAAGGGTGGAATCTAGATGTTTAAAGGATGATCATAAAATAAGATATCCCAAAATGGAACTTGCAACTCCAACTCAAGAATCCCAATTTTAGAATAGGATTGGCAAGGAGCCATATAAGGCAGGTGAAAAAAATTATAGAAAAATTACTTCTTCAGTGTTCTATGTTCTCCACCACTTAATCAAACACACTATGGGAGGGTTACAATAAAATGTAGGAGTAGTGACAATGAACGAGTTGATTCACTTAAAGTACATGACCCAAATTGTGACTCTAACATTGGAGGTGCTCTCCACTTCTCCCTTCAAAGTAAAAAGATCAGAAGGGGACACTAAGTGACTCCTTTTATGTCTCGAAGCTGAATAAATCCTTGGGGGTCAACTTAGACAGAATGGACATAAGAGAAGAGATTAAGATGGAACCCTTATACTCTTTGGTATGGATTTAGATGGGACAAACCAAATAAACTCATTGACATCTCACATTCAAGATAGCTCAGCCTCTATTTGAGGAAAGAAATACAAGTAAAGAGTTAAAGCCCTGACATTAAAGAATTATTCATCATTGAATTACACACAGCATTAGAAGTCGCTATGAGAGCTTAAGAACGCTGAATTTAAATGAACTCATTCATATGTGATGCATGGTTTTTATGAGGTACAATCCAACAAAGGGGGTGTATTGGCCCTACACTTCAACTAACAAAGTAAGAAGAATAAAGGGTTATTAAATGGCTCCTTTTTGTATAACGAGGTTGACTATAAACTTGTAGTTTAGTTTGAGTTCCTAGGATTTAGGAAGGAGGATTGACATAAAGCCCTTGGATTATATGATATGGATTAGAATGGGTCTAGTGATAAAGCATAAAAGGGTTCTAAAACTTAAAATACCTTAACCTCCCTCATATGAGTGAAATAGAAGTGAAGAGTTAAAAGAAAGTGATCAACGGGAGACAATTAAGATGAAGCTGGAGGTTCCACGAGTGTCGACATCTCATTTTCTACGTAGTTTGATTAGCTTCATGCCCAAATGGTTGATTTAAGTGTCGACGTGAGATAATATCATACTTTGAATGATGCTAGATAGGTAGAATTTCAATAGAAGAAGTAGATGAGGTGGGAGGAAGAGCAATGAAGCCAGTAAGAGAAGTGAGAGAAGGTATGGGCATGGTGACAACGGTACCTGTAGTTTCAACATCCACCATCACCTCCGCCAACAGATGATTAATGATGACAATCATTTATCATTATAAGAATAAGTTTAATATTGGTTTTGTATTACATTTTTATTTTCTTTTTCTTTCATTTCGACATAGGTATTTTTTTTAGGCATTCTCATTAGTATCTTTTAATTTTATGTTTTTGTTAGTTTATGTTTTTTTTAATTATCCATCTTGGTCAAATCTTTTGGAAAAGCTTGCACCTTAAATTTGTTCTTCAAGTAATGGATAAAGCTTTCATTGTAGTTTTATAGAAGTTATTAATCATATGGGATGGATTTAAAGCCACCAAATTAATGTCTACAATTTGGATTTCAATATTTAAGGGAGTGGCATTCTCTTTTCCATTTGCTACTTCGTATGCTTCATTTGCTACTTCGTATGCTTCATTTGCTTTCATCCTTAAGATTAAGGACAATATGTGTAGGAGGGATGAACATGCTCTATTATTTATTCACACACTTGATTTGTTATAAATCCAATGGGGATTGCTTGACTTTGGTTATTAATGGCTTGTTAATTGTATCATTTTAATTTAATTGATGTTTTTGATTTAGTTAAGCTTTAATCAACTCTTGAATGGTTTCTAACCAAAATTTTTTCGTTTTCCTTTTTATTTTGCATGATTTGCATGTTTTTAGGCGATCTTAGTATATAATATCTAGTCTCTAATGACGTTGCATTCGAATTTGCATGTAAATTGGAATAATTTAAAATTTCATGAAAAGAATAATGCATGTGTGATTGAATAAAGTGGACAAAATTTTTACTTCACTAGCTTCATATTTATAAAAATGTTGAAGCTTATGAATAGAGCTAGTACACTTTGCATTTGTGATCTAGTTGAGTAACTAGCAATGTTTATGATAAAATGTTTACTTCACGTCAAAAAGTTGGATGACATCCCAAAAAAACAAAAAGGGGTAACAAAGATGAGAAACTCGAGGATATTCAGGACAATGTGTTTTTCCTCAGGTTAAAAGACAAGGTGAATCTTAAAAATTTACTTCAATATGTAATTTAAATTATATTTTTCTTTACCTTGAGACATCCTTGAACTATTTTGGATGATGATTTGTATGAAAAAACTTAGGTTCTTGATAATATACATTAAGGGTTATCTCTTTACAAATAGTGTACTTATGTGTGATATAAAATATATTCATGAAAGAATTGTGATATGAAAGCTAAATTAAGGGCAATGATTGATATTTATTATACTCAAGTAAGTTTTATCTCTAAATCAATGTTGCTTTGAATGGACATTTAAGTATTTGCTTGAGGATAAGAAAAAGATCGAGTGTGGAGATATTTTATAGTACTTTAATTATACATTCTTTAGGAACAATTGGATAAAAATGGAATGCTTATTTGGTTAACTACTACAAAAATCCTACCAAGGTGCTTTTGTATTATTATTTAGGTTTTGTAGGACTTTGGTGAGTGTTTTTAAGGTACTTTTTTAGTTAGTAGAGAAGTGGAATGAATTTGTGGAGCTATAGCATCATGTTATTCATTTTAACTCAAAATTTCAAGGACAAAGGACAAGTAGTGAAGAGGTTATAGTAAAAAGACCAAGTAGTGGAAAAAGCTAGAAAACTAGCATTAGATCATGGCTTAGGACAAAACTTAGGACGTGTCCCGGTCCCAGACTATGTAAATAAGATAGAAAAGGACACATGTTAAGACATGTTCGTGTCCTAAGCCATGTCCTAGTCAAGCTCTTTAAACTAATTTTACATCTATTAGAGGGAGTTTTTGGCCTTTTGAAGCCTCCAAGTAGCAATCAAGGGTGAAGCAAGTCCTAAGCCATTTTAACGTGTTTTGCATAAGACTAAAGTAGAAGTTTGATTAAAAACATGTAAAATTCAAAGCCAATTATAGATTTCATAGCAAACATCAGTAAATAGTCAAGGAATTCAAGATTTAAAAATAGGAGCTTTTCAATTTCCCTTCCTTTTATGATTGTTGTTGTTGTTTTAAAGAATTTTTAAAACTAATCCTCTTATAGGATTTGGGTTTTTATGAACTTTAAGATCTAATCTTTCATTGTTTTCTTAGTTTAAAATTGAATTTCCCTATTTGTATTAGATTTATTTAGGGAATTAATGACATTGATTGTTAATTGATAAGCGAATGTAAATTTTAAGTCCAATGGTATAACTACATATATTTAGATTGAGAAATCAACTCTATAGTTAAATCGATACATAAATAATGCATTTTGCATACAAACCTAGAGATAAGATTACATAAAATATATAGTCTTACATAAGAATTTTGAATTAGGTGTGAATTTAATCAAAATAATAGGCTCTATATAATAGGTTAATGAATTCAATTAGCATGTTGGGATAGAGAAATTTTCGCTTAACTTATCAAATTGAAAAATATTGCATATCTCTAAAGAGAGTGTAGTTTAACTTAGGGAATCTCTACGATCTAAAAAAATATAGAAAACATATTAAATCAAGGTTAAATGATGAATAAACATGCATCTTAGAAGGATTAACTACATAAATCATATTATCATTATTGTTTATTAATTCATATTAGACTGTCTTAGGTTTACTTTCAATTATTTTGATTATTTTATTTAAATTATCAATAAATCATATTTTGAATAAGTTCGACAATAAAGCTAGGAATTTAATGATAGTGTTGTCCTTGTGGATCAATAACCTAGACTCACAACAATTTTATTTTTTGATGATAGTTACACTTGCCTTATTACGTGGACTGGTATTGCTTCATTAAGATTCTTGGTTTTTATTTTATTTAAAACTTAGGCATGCTTAGCATGCATTAGTATCCTAGAAAGTTTTTTATGATTTAGTATGACATTTAGATGAAGATTACACGGGAGATTTATTAGATAAGAAGAGTACATCTAGTGCATGTCAATTTTTAGGAAATGGGTTAATATCTTAGTTTAGTAAAAGTAAAACTCCATAGCTTTATCCATGAAAGAAGTCAAATATATAGCTGTTGGTGGTTGTTGTACGTAAATTTTATAGCTTAGAGAACAACTTAAGGATTATGGGATTGAGCTTGATAAAATTTCTATTAGATGTGGTAATGCTAGTGTAATTTGTCTAATGAAAAATCCAATCCAACATTCGAGAACAAAGCATATAGGAATTAGGTATCATTTCTTTAAAAAAGTATTCAAAGTAGGGATATTGAACTAGCATTTGTGGATAAAATGCATCAATTAGTGAAAATTTTTACAAAATTAATGTATAAGGATAGGTTTTGGATAACTAAAAGAGAGTTATGCATGATAGATGGAAGTTCTTTGCGATTCTTATATGTTCTTTTATGACATTTATTGTTTTCATCATGATTTTCTTTGTTTAAATTTATCTTTTTGATTATTCAAAAGTGAGGAGATGTAGATGTGATATTATATCTTACTTAGGCGAAGTAATGTTTCTTTAATGAATTAATGAACATAATACATGAATTTAGGAGGAGTGATGGATTTTGATCAACTTATGGGGAGTTGTAGCTTTTATCTTTTCAAATTTGAGTTAAATTTCAATTTATGAAAATTGTTGCAAGATTATGATAAATTTAAGGGGAATTGGTTAATTTTGAAAAGTTGATACCTATTGTACTTTTGTGATAAATGTTGAGTTTGAAAAGTAACGTTAGAGTTGAAATTATGATATCGTAATTGAAATGTACTATTTATGTTATTTTTGTATTGTACAAAAGGTTGTAATTTTTTAGTAATGTTTAAGTGAACTAGAGTGAAATTGGAATCCTTTGTGGTTGTTTGTATTTTTATATTTTATAATATTACATGGTTTTGTCATTAAAAATGGAAAGATTATTGAAATAAGAGAGGTTTAACCTAGTTTTAATAATGACAAAACAATCTTTTTACTCTTATTTTGTTATGTAAAAAGTTGAAAAGATATGCTTATTGACAAAACATAAAGAGATAAGTCTTGGAATCTTGGAGCCAAAATGGAGCCTATGATGATTAAGTGAAGTAGAATTACAATTGTATAGGGTTACAATTTTAATTTTTTATGCAAGTTTTGTTTGATCTCATTTTGGTGTTTAAAGGGCTCACTCAAGAATGATTATATTAATATTTAGAGTATAGATGTAGGTTTCATAATTAAGAGGTCAATGTACATAGAATGCTTTGAAATAATGCTCTTGATGAATTAAAATGTTTTCAAGAAAGTTTTCAATGTGTGTGAGTGTGTATGTTAAGAAATGTTTTTGAAATGTAGGGAGGTGTTTCGCAATATTTTGATTGTGTTTAATTCGTAAAAAAAAAGTTTGAATAAGGGCTGATCAATCAATAGTGGTTGACCAACCACTAGTCAACTAATATATTGCATGTGGCCAACCAGTATATATCTGTCCATTTGTTTGATCAACTAATAGTGATACATCAGTCAACTAGGCACTAATCGATTACTGTATAGAGGTTAGCCAACCGATATATGCAAAAATTATAGTCCAACATTTAGATTGGCAATGGTGAAACAAAGTAATTGATTTAGAGCCTTTAGAAACAGTTACTAGGCTAAAAACCCACTATAAATAGGTATTTTGCACAAAGTTTTATGCATCCAAGTGTTAAGAAACAATCATATAAGTGATTTGAAGCAAAAAGTGTATGATTTTGTGCATTTTGGTTAAAGTTTGTTTAAGTGTTTGTCAAGCTTAGTGAACTCTTTTGTACATATATTTATAACTGCTTAGCGAGCCTTTTCAAACACCTGGTGAGCCTAGTGAAACACTTCTTCAAATGTACTTCGAGATGATGAAAGGTTTTGAGTTAATGAATTATGAAAAAGTTACCTAAAGCATTGAAAAAAAGACTCAAGTTGTATTCTAGACATTTGAGATGGTGAAATACCCAATGAGGAGTTGGCAAGTTGACATAAGTAAAGAGATTATCACTGAACTAATACAAAAATTCAGTTTATTTATTCTTCCTTTAAATTTTTACTTTAAGCTTTACTTTATTACAAGTTATTTCTATTTTTTTATTACATTATTTATATTGTTTATTGATATTGTTAGTTAGCTTTGGCATTAGTTCAGATAACTTGGTGAATATATGACCATTAAGTTCCTCCCCCCTTCCCCTCATGGATGACAAATAGGACCAATAATTTATAATTTTACATTTATCTTTTCAAGTATGTTTTAGTACAAGTAATTTTTCAGCATTGATTAACTACATTATTGAGTGACCACTTTACTAGATTTTACAAGAGAATCTTTAATCAATTGTAACAGTCTTAGAAAGACTTTAAAAATTTTAACATTACTAATTCACCTCCCCCCCCCCCCCCTCCCCAATCTTAGGTGCCTTATAGGGACTAAAAATTTCTTATTGAGTTGGAGTTATGTTCAGAAATCTAATTCTAACATTTTTAAACCTACAAAATATGGTTAGATGGTGTTTCCAACATGGACATTTCAATGATAAAATTAATGTAATCTTAAAAAGAGTGTTTAAGGAAAAAATAATTTAGGTTCTCTCAAATGCAAATGAAGAAGTGAGATAATTTATATCTTACATATGAATCCATTTTTCACTAAAAAAAGTAAAATATATGTGTTCTTCACTAATTAATAGTAACAATTACATAGTAAAATAGCTTATATATTTATATATGATTATTTATTAATATATAAGATATACTTAAGATATTTAAAGTATAATAGTCACTTATAACCATCACAAAATAATTATTCAGTTGATCACCTCGTTTTTAATTGCATTTGTGTCCCAAATAAAAAAAGTGATTATGGTCTATTGATTAATGTTAAGAAAATTAAAGCATGCTAACTCGTATTGGACAAAAAGACTTGAAAATGATACGGATGGACCAAATACCGCATTGGATCCAAATATCATTTGGTACCGAGCTTATCAAGTTTTACTTGTTCGTATAGGCTAATATTTACAATATTGGGGTCAAAATATAAATTTAAAAATTTTCAAAGACAAAATTCAAAAAATTGTTCAAATATTTCATGACATTGATCAAAAGCAATATTAGGACTAGTTGACCAGTCAATTATAGTTTTCAACATCCCCATAATATTGACTTCCTAATATATTAGAAGTCAACATTTTAAGTTATTGATCTTTTTTTCTTACCCATTAATCTCATGTAGTTAAATACGTGTCATATATTGCCTAGTCTCTTTATTTATCGCTGAATTCTTCCCCCTCCTGCTTGTTTCTTAACAATGTAGGATTTAATAAGTGAAGCAGAAAGGAGAAAATTTCAATTATAAATAAATGGGATTAAGCAACATGTAAAATATAAAGCATTGTTCAGTATTTATAATAATAAAAAATGTAGAACTTATGTATTTTTTTAAAATTGTTATTTATTTTTTTAAAACTTTGTTTTCATATATTATAATTTTTATTTAATTTCAATTTTCAATATTTTTAATATTAAATAATTAGATTTAT
>JAOXYD010007838.1:0-15313 GCA_028565735.1 Pinacopodium congolense | reverse complement strand
ATATCCAATTTATTATATTTGACATTTTTTAATTTCAAAATTTTAAATTTAGAAATAAAAATTTAAAATTAATAAAATCATATTTATGGTTAAACTGATAGTAAACCGTCGGTTAAACCGTAATCGGCGGTTCTCAAACCATAACTTAAATCGTACACTTGCGGTTAGGTTAAGGTTTATAAATTTTCAAAAATTGTAGCCGGTGGTTTTGTAACCGTAACTGGCGATTTATTAACCGTGGTCAGGCCTAGCTATTACTTAATGATTGGTTTTAGTTTGAATGAATGATGAATGAGATCATCGATGTTTATCATACCTTATTATCTTGTGTTATGAATATAAACTTTTTTCTTTTTTTAATGTTAATGAATAATTGATTCGTTGGGTTATCTTACTTCATGTTTGAATTTTGACTTCAAAATTTTTAATAAAATTAAAGTAATTATTCATGAAAATTTTCCT
Source organism: Pinacopodium congolense (assembly GCA_028565735.1). Taxonomy (NCBI): domain Eukaryota; kingdom Viridiplantae; phylum Streptophyta; class Magnoliopsida; order Malpighiales; family Erythroxylaceae; genus Pinacopodium; species Pinacopodium congolense. The sequence goes on along the minus strand of JAOXYD010007838.1, from coordinate 14,851 downwards.
TATATCCTAATTTACCTTAATCTTATTATTCCAATTTCTTTGATCCTAAAAATAAAGATGTACTAATGTATAAAAGTCAATCCATTGACCTTAAAAGGAATCCAATAATGAAGGTGATAATCTTTTGAAAGATGACAATGAATATGATAATGAACCTCTTAGAAAAATGGTAAATAGCAATGGTAATTTTATTTCATAATATGTTACTAAAGAAATGAATGTATAAGTAAGAGACATGATTGTTAAATTCAAATTAGAAGAGAGTCACCCGATCAATTTGAAAAAGATCTTTAAAAGATAAAGGAAATATCATATGAACTTGAATCCAACTAAATGCATTTTTTGAATGCATGAGACATATCCCCCTTAAATTGAAGAAGGAGTGTTGGCTCTTTAGGAAGGTTTAATTATATAGCATGTTTTTAGAGAGAAGACTGCCATAAAGCCTTTGATAGGATAAAGTTATACCCATAAAATCCTCTAATACTAGTCCCTTTAGTGCTTGGAAAATCATTGATCTTTAATTTTATAGTTTTATAGATCTCCATTAGAGCTATCTTAAAGCACTATGATGAAATTATAAGACAAGAGAATGATATCTATTACATGAGAAGTTCAATGGTATGAGTTAAAATATTGATTAATGGAATGAGATTCTTATGGTTTGGTATGATTTGCACAAAGATTAAGGTAGTACACAATTTATTACATAGCTTATTGATTTCAAGGTTAGATCTACTTCATTATTTATTTCCAAGGTTATAAGTTTTAAATTGATTAATGATATGGCAAGTGCAAATAATTGAATCTTCATGACATAGCCAATGGAAGAGATTTAGCAGATCACTTAGCAAAAAACGTTGTTATCAATGATTATAAGGTTGTAAAATTTAAATTTCGTTATGAAGTGTAATGATAATACAATTCGAAGAGGAAAATGAGGATAAGTTAGATATTTGAAAATTATATTTCGATTGTGCAGTCAATATTATTAGTAACAATATAGGAGCTATATTAATCTCTGTGTAAGGAGAATAGTTTCCTTTGGTGATCAAAATAAAGTTTGAGTTAACTAACATCATACTAGAATATGAGGCTTGTGTTTGTAAGTTCCATTATACTATCAAAATGAAGTTAAAAAAGCTTACGATGCGTGATGATTTTACATTTATCATTTACCAATTAAAATGAGAATGAAAATTTAGGATCCATAGTTAATTCCTTATCAAAAGTATCCAACTTAATCAATTGAGGAATTTAAAGAAACCTATTCAATTATCTTGGTAGGTTAATTTATTTATGCACTAGAAACTTTAGCTTCCATGAAAAATTGGTATGGAGATGAGGCTTAGCATATTCTTTAGTAGTAAAGCCTGAATTCAATGATAATCCATAGTATTTTGACATAAAAAGATATCATATAAAATAATAAATATCCTTTAGGGGAAAATTTAGTAGAAAAAGCCATTTAAATAACTTATAATGAACTTCTTTTCAAGAAGAGAGGTACCACACAAAAGGAATTTTGATGGTGCTCTAATTAATTACACGACTAATGATGAGAAAAACCAAAGTATATGGGAAGTGCATAAAGGTTTTTATATAACTCATTCAATTGGGAATAAAATGGCTTATTAAGTCCTTTTAACAAGATTTTTTTTGGAAAACTATAAAGAGAAATCTCATTTATTATGTTAGGAAGGGTAACCTTTGCTAGATTTAAGTACAAAAACGTCATTTATAAGCTTTTTCACTTCATAATGTGGTCTCAAGTTGACTGTTTTTAATGTGGGGAATTAATGTCGTTATCTTGGTTAATCCATTTGTATAAAATTATCATATGTTCATCCTCGTTTCTTATTGACAATTTCATTTAGTATATTAAAACTACCTAAACTCTAAATTCATACAAAAATAATTTAAAAATTTTTTAGAGATTTGTTTTTGCTTTAGGATGCCTAACAAATTATTCATAGATAATGATACCAATTTGAGTGCTTTTGCAATTCAAAAGTAACGTGAACAATTAAAATCGTGCTTCTTATTTCATCACCTTATCGTCAATAAATGAATGGAGTAATATAAGTTCATAATAAGATCATAAAGAAAATAATTTAGAAGTACATATTAAGATTAGTATAACTTATTTACTATATATACTCCACTCATATTACATGATGATTAGAATGTTAGCTAGGGTAACATCATACTCTTTATTTTATAAAATATAAGATTTCATCCTTATAGAAGTTGAAATCCCATCACTCATATCTTAATGAAAAAACTAAGCAGGCTAAAGCAAGTTATGAACAACCAAAACTAATAAAGGAGAAGAGACTCTAGGCAATTTTTCGTGGTCAGTTATATAAGAGAAAGGTGGTTTAGGCTTGTGATAAAGGGGGAAAAATAGGAGTTCTCATCTAGAGATATATTATTAAAGAGAATTCTTCTAATCTCTGAGGATAAAAGAAAAAAATGGACTTCCAATGATGAAGGGCTATATATTGTAAAAAAAAAGGCTTCTTAAATGAAAATTGATTTTAATGATTATTGATTAGGATGGATTCTTTAAGATAATTAACTCAAACTATGTCTAAAAATGTTTGCTAAAAGCATTAAAGCTTGACAGGTTAAAAAAATGATGACTTAGAAAATATTAAAATAAAAATAATGCTAGATGAAAAACTATCAAACAATAACCTAAGTAATGAATAAGAAAATGATCTAAGGATTTTTAAAAAATGAAATTATTCTAAGGCTATATCATGAGAATAACGTACTCTAAATAAATTAATTTAAAGACATGTGTTTGTCAAGAAGGATTATCATTGCCTATTATGGCTATAGTTTAAGATTGTCATCATCAGTTACTAGCTTTCTATTACAAGTTAATAGGTTTATTGTATAATGGTTACGACAAATTGACATTATCAAAGGATAAATTTTTGCTTTTATTGTTGATCCTTTTATTTAAGTCATCACTTATTTTTGTAACTATATCATTGTTAAGACAATTCCACGCAATATAGAATTGCCTCTTTTTATCATCATAGTCTTGTCTCTCCATCATTTAATAATGTTTTTTATTGAAAATTTTAATTCATTAATGAAACAATCCCTATAAAACAAAGACAATGGTTATTATTCAATAGGACAAGGACAATCAATGAACAGATCATCAGCAAAATGACAATATGAAAAGTATTAAATAGGAATATAGTAATATATCAAAAATTAGAAAAAAAACCATTGTTGTGGAATGAAAATGGTTAATCTACTTCTACAAAACAAATATTTCCTGCTGTAAAAACAAGTTAAATATGGATCACTAAAAAGTAAAAGGAACACAACTTCAAAAGAGAGACTTGGTCCAAGGCAAAAAATTTTAAAAACAAAAAGGTAAAAATCAATCAAAGATTTAATCAACGCGATATCCTCTAATCTATTGATATAACATTAATAAGTTGATATGTATTTATCCCTATTTTGATGTTAAATTATTTATTTATATTTTTATTGTTTAATATATAGGTTGATACCTAAGAATGAGGATTTATGCAAAAAGAATCAAGTTTGGAGCATTTTTTAGGAGATTAACATGCCTCTTGAATTGCGTCGATGATGTCTCCCTACAAACCTTCATTGATGGATATATAAGAGTTTAACATGATATACTGTATGACATCATTACTCTCTAGTAAACCCTTATTAATGTACAACTTGGAGAAAAAAGATTAATGTGGGTTATTTATGGTGCCATTAATGTGTACTGTAAAGCGCCATTAATGTGTATAACACGTTTTTCAAGCTAGATTCTTAATGATTTCTTAGACCACTTGTATCCAAATTGCATAAACCCTAGTAAGTACATATTTAAGCATCCTTATATAACTGAAACAAGAGTTTTTGCAGCCAAATTTTGTCATTTTTCTTCAAGTTTCAAATTCTCTCTTTCTATCTTAGATTTTTATGTTTTTTTTCAATCTTTTATATTAGAGATTCAAATCTATTTTTGATGTTTCTAAGTGCTTAAATTCTATGTATTTGAGCACATGATTTAGAATTATAATTTTTTTGATCTTATTTTTTATGCTTTTTAAACTCTTAAATTCATTTTATCCCACTCTTTATTTAGATTAATCATAAGACCTATGGTTTAAGTTTTATATATAGGGTTCCTTGATTAATATATGTAACTGACTTGATTTTTAGCTATAGTGAGGCTAGTAAATGGTTTAATTGAGCTCTTATACATGTTTAGACGCTAATCTTTGTTTATTTGAATGCTTAATGCTTTATTTTAAGTTATCCACTTAGAATATAATCATAGATGATTAAGGATATGAGAAATATACCTTAGTTATTGGAAAAATCAGTAAAAAACATAGTTCAAATTAGTGATCTACCTTAATTATATTCTTGATCTCCTTTGCATTAACTGGAAATATTTAGTTTAGTTCTTATTCTTTAATTTAACTGATCAATCAATTTGAGTTCTGAGATAATTGTGATTTAAGTGACCTATTACTTGTAGTATAATCCCTGTGGGAATGTTAATCAACACGTAGTTGAATACACTATATTACTTGATGATTAACACACTATCCTTAGAGTTAGTCTTAAGTTTTGTGTTTTTTTTAGTCTTGAGTAAAGTTTTGAGTTTGTGTTGAAAAATTGATTTAGTTTAATAAATTAGAACACTCAACAAGTTTTTGGTATCGTTATAAGGGACCATAACTAATGATACTAGGAATATATAAGTGTCAATTACTTTAGAGGTTTTTTATACTGTTTATAATGCTTTTGTAATTTCTATTGAATTTTATTTTATTTCTTGTTTTGTTTTCTTTGTTTAGTTAATATCATGTTTTTTTTGTTATTTCTTAGTTTTTCATGCATACTCGAGGCTAAAAGCCCAAGAAACTTGACTGTGATCTAGAACTTGAGCATACCATTCATAAGTAAAAGAAAGAATTTCAAGTAAACACATATGATGTAGTAGAAGTAGAGACATATAGTGAGGATCAAGTAGACACTAACCCATTAGAAATGGAACAATAAGATCATTTAATTGCAAGACATTAGAAAAATGTAAAAAACCAACTGTAATGGACTTAATTGTGGGAAATAAAGGTAGACTTATGGTTAGCATTATTAGTCTCAGGGTTAACTTTAAGAACTTTGAGATCCTTTATGATTTCATTTCCATGGTTAAGGTTTCATAATTTAGTGGTTCAACTTTAGAGGAACCAAATGCCCATTCAGAGAATTTCTTAGAGATTTGCGATTTGGTTAGAAGAAATGGGGTTTAGATGATGTAATTAAGCTTAAGCTACGTCTTTTCTCTCTTAGAGGTAAAGTTAGAGTCCGGTTATATACTCTTCAGCCTAGTTCCATCACCAATTAGGATGAACTTATAAAACTTTTCTTAGCTAAATTCTTCCCATTGGCTAAGATAGTTGAAATGAAAACTGAGATTACCTCATTTGTGTAGAATGAGAATGAGAGTCTATATAAGGTTTAGGAGAGGTTTAAAGAGATGCTTTCTAAGTGTCCTAATTATTGGATTAGTACTTTTTAATAAGTAGACATATTTTACATTAGATTTATACCTTTTGCTCGTAGCACTATAAATGCTACTCTTGGGGGGCAATTTGATGAGAAAACCCCCAAATAAAGCATACAAGTTAATTGAGGAGATAGTAATTAATTGTTTCCAGTACAATTTGAACATACCAATAGTTTGTAGCATAATTTTGAGCATCACTCTAGGAAACAATATGGAGCTCATGCAATTAATGATACAGTAGTTATAACAACCTAAATGGAAATGATTAATAAGAAATTGTATTGTTTAATGAGTGTAGCTGGTAGTAGTGCATTTAGATGTCTATTAGAGTATGAGCATTATGGTAGTACCTCCTATCCACCCATAAATTTTCAAGTAGGAAATCCTTTTACTCGTTAACTAAGCAAGTCTAATATATCAATTTTAATAAGTAAATAGTAGATCATTATTTCAACACTTACAATCTTAGTTGGAGGAACCATCCTAATTGTTCAAAGAGAAATAATCAAAACTAACATCATTCAACCAGTTAATGCTTAAAGAGTCTGTCCATCTGGCTTTTGAGACAATCCATCTCCATATGAAAAGTTTATTTTTAAGGAGATCATGCTAAAATGCATCTAAACTAATTATTCAAAATGAAAAACCGTAAGGCTTCTATTAAGGATTTAAAGACTTAGGTTGTTTAGATAACACTTGTAGTAAAGGTTACCCGATAAGTTACCTAGTACTACCAAAGCCAATCATAGAGAGCTTGCTAAGGTAGTAAAGAATGTAAGTTTATAGAAGAAGAATCAATTATAAGAGAAGAGTGAAGAAAAAGTGGTGGAGAGTAATAAGGAAGAGAAGGCAGTTGAGAGTGAAAAAGAGGAGAGACATAGCTTATTTATTAATCCCCATTTTCACCGTTTTAAGCCTAGGATTCAATATCATTAGAGATTAAAGCATGCTAACTTGGATAAAAAAATTTGGGAAGCTTTTAGAACTTTTTAATAAGTTAAATATTAATATTCCATTTATTGAGGCAATTTCTCAAATACCCTCTTATGCAAAGTTCTTAAAGAAAATCCTATTAAAGAAGAGGAATTAAAGGAATATGAGATCGTTGAGGTTAATGCAGAGTGTTCTACTATTTTAATTATCAAGTTACCTCTAAAACTTAAGGATCCTAGTATTTTCATCATTCCTTATACATATGTAACTTACAAATAGATATGACTTTGACAGACTTAGGAGGCAGTATCAATTTGATGCCTATGTCTAATTTTATGAAGCTACGATTAGAAGAACGTAAAACCAATGTAGTAGTATTGTATTTAGATAACCATCCTATTACCTATCTTATATGAATCATCGATGATGTGCTCATTAAAGTAAAAAAGTTTATTATTCATGTAGACTTCTTATTGTTAGATATAGAAGAGGAAAATAAGATTACTATCACATTAGGACGACCATTCAAGGCTACAGTTAGGGCAGTCCTTAATCTGCAAGAATGAAACCTTATTCTTAGGCTCCAAGATGAAGAATTTTTTTAATGTATTTTGAGCAATGAAGCATCCTTTTGCTTCATGCAATTTTATTGGTGTTAACCTTTTAAAAGTGACCCTTGTGCCATTCTTTGTTTTGAACATTTGCAAAAGGCATTAAAACATTCACATGCCTTAGCATTAGATAAGGAGAATGTTAGATTAGGAGAATTAGAGGTTAGGAGTTGCCAAATTGGATTTAGTCTAGAATGTATGAATTTTTAGATAGGCTAATTAAGTCCCATTCCAAAGCCATCTATAAAGGAACCCCCAACCCTTGACCTTAAACCTCTTCCCTTATATTTTTAAGTATGCCTTTATGAGTTCTCCATCATACTTGCCTGTTACCATTTCATCTTCATTGATATATATTATAGAGGATAAATATTAAGAATTTTGAAAGAGCATAAGGGATTGACTGGATGCACTATAACTAACTTTAAAAGGATAAGTCATGACATTTATAGGATACGTCCCTTACTTTTAACTTATAGGAATTTTATGGAAGAAGGTAGAAGACCTTTAGTGTAATCAAAATACTAATTAAAACCAAATATGATGGAAGTGGTTAAGATTGAGGTAGTCAAATTCCTAGATGAAGGCATCATCTTCCCAATATCCAATTCTATATGGGTTAGCCCATTTGAAGTAATTCCTAAGAAATGAAGAACTAATTTCATGAATAATGAGAAAAATGGGTTGATAACTACTAGGAACGTTACAAGATGGAGAATGTACGTTAAAAATTTGGAAGTTAAATGACGTACTTTTAAGGATCACTTTCTCTTACCCTTCATTAATTAAGTGATAGAGAGAATAGTAGGTCATAGCTTTCATTATAAATCAGATAGGTATAATGATATTTCTAAATTCCTATAATCCTCGAGGATTAAAAAAAGATTATCTTTAATTACCCCTATAGCACTTTTTCATATCGACACATGCCATTTGATTTAAGTAATACCCCACTCACTTTTAAGTGTTGTATAATAGCGATCTTTTCTAACATGATAGAAACTTCTGTTGAAGTTTTCATGGATGATTTCTCTATCTTTGGTACATGATTTTTGTATGTTCAGAAAATTTAGAGGAAGTGTTAAATAGGTATGAAGAGACCAATTTAGTCTTAAATTGAGAAAAATGTCATCTTATAGTATAAGAGTACATTGTTTTAGGTCATAAAATTTCTAGTAAGGGCGTTAAAGTAAATCCAGCCAAGATAAAAATAATACTCAACTTCCTCCACGTAATTTAGTTTTATCTATTAGTAGCTTTTTAGGTCTTGCTGGATTCTACATAAGGTTTATATTGATTTTTCTAAGATTATTAATCCCTTGACTAATTTATTGACTAAGGAATCTATTTTTAATTTTGATGATAATTATACATGTTCTTTTAACTCTTAAACAAAAAACTTATTACTGCACCTATTATTGTTTCTCCTGACTTATGTCTTCTTTTTGAGTTGATGTGTGATACAAGTGATTATACAATTGGTGTAGTGTTTTGGAAAAGGAAAGGCATGATCTTCCTTTTATTTGCTACACAAGTCAGACTTTAATGATTCCCAAAGGAAGTACATCACTATTGAACAGAAAATATTAGTTTGATAAGTTTAGATCCTATTTGACGATTTTTAAGATGATAGTTTATACGAACCATTCTACTCTTAAGTACCTTATAAACAAACCTAATGTTAAGCCATGACTAATTCTATGGGTTCCAAATTTACTACAATTTGACAATGAAATTAAAGACAAGAAGGGGGTAGAAAACTTTATGGAAGATGACCTTTTGTGTTATGAAATGATGGAAAAAGGAGAAGATTAAGACATCAAGGAAATCTTTCTTGAAGAACAGTTACTAGCTCTTGTTATCCTTTCATGATATACTGACATTGTGAATTACTTAGCTAGGAATATTCTTTCTCCTAATCTTTTGTACTAACAAAAGTTGAAATTGCTGATCGAGATAAGGAATTACCTTTGGTATGGCCCTTACTTGTATAAGATTTGTTTGAATGGGATTATTAGGAGATGTATACCTTCAGAGGAAGTGCCTTTTATAATTAGTCATTGTCATTTTAAAGAAGTTATAGTACACTTTAGACTTATTAGGACAACGCATAAAGTGTTAAAATGTGGGTTTTACTAGCCCACCTTACTCATGGATGCATTGTATTTTATCAAATATTATGACAATTTTCATACAATCGAGAATATATCAAGGAGACATAAGATGCCACTTAACAATATCTTAGTTTGCAAAAGATTTTGATATTTGAGGCATTGACTTTATGATACCTTTTCCTCAGTCATACTTAAAACAATACATTTTTGTGGTTATGTATTATGTGAGTAAATGGGTTGAGGAAATTGTTTTTCTAATAAAGGATGTAAGGGGTGCGATTTGTTTTCTGAAACAAATATCTTTATGAGATTTCACACAGTCAAGGTTACAGTTGGTCATACCGACTTTAAAGTTAATAAGTAATGAGTCAAGCTTTACATGCCTAGTATAGTTGAGAAGTCTGTTGAGACTCTCACACTTTATAATCTTCAATGAAATAGGATTTTCCCTCTATGTGTGTGTTTTTTTTTGTTTTAATTGGTATGAATTTAATTATTTATTTTTAGATCATTTCTTTTAGTTAGTATTTTTTTTAATTTTTTATGTGAATTCTTTAGTTTTGAGAACTTTTATTTTAAGAAAAATGGTTGTAAAATCCCATTATTTTTTAAGGTCCACAAGTTAAGAGTAATTTGGTGAAAATTTAAAGTGAAATTCATGTTGAAAATCATTGGATAGAACATCAATGTAAGTCTTTAATGGCATCACTGATATTTACTTTAATCTGTGTTGAAGCCTAATAGTAGGAGATTAACATGGGGTATCAACGATGCCATTATAGTCCTATAAACTACCAATCCCTATATCTTGTAAAAAAAATGATAGCGATTTGATTCAATCCTTAATAAAAATCTATCCTTCTTCTTCTTCTTCACCATATTACTGCTCATCTTTTATATACTACCATCCACCATCTTTTCCATTGATTTTGTGCTTAAATCTTTATCTTTTTTGGTTTATTTCCTCTCTAAATCACTCCACAACCCTATTTCACTTAAGAATCTAGCTTATTTCTCCACCTTTTCACTATTTCCACCATTTTCCATGCTGTTCACTACTACCCTTACGTTTGCTCATTCCTCACTATTTTTTAATCATTTGGGCTTGATTTTAGTATAAATGTGTTCTAATATTTAAAATTTTCACTTTGTAACCATTTTTTGAGACCTAACTCTTTTGTTACTGATGAAGGAGTATTTCGGGCAAGTGAGAATATTTTAGTGAGGGTGACAGAGATTTTTTTGCAATTCTTATCATTTTCTAGCATATTTCAATCACTTTGGAGAAAAATTTGTGATTAGATGTTGCCTAGATAGTTCCTAGCATCGTAATCTAACAAAAGGCCAACTTTTAATGAATCTTGATACACTATAGACAAATATTTAGAGTGATTCAATTCACATTCAAGCATTAGCATTATTCTCAAGTACTCTACACCATTTTTGGAGATAAAGTTTGATATTATGAGCTTTAGGATGGAAGCCAATCTTATCATCTCTTAAACCTTACTTTCTAACTTTGGTTTGCGAGTTTTACGTGAACATTGAATAGAAGGAGGAGTTGGACATCACTGAGATCAGATCGATAGTGAGAGGTACTCCTATTCATACAACTCATAGTTCATTATCTATTTTATTAGGATTACTAGATGAGGGTTTGGTATATCAGAAAAAAACGATACATTGCATGGTGATTCAATATCCATCGATCTAGGATTTCGATCACCATAACTTGTACCACCCTAGGGCTTAGTATATTATTGAACTAACAAGATTTTTTAACAAATTAATTAGGGGTGAACAAGAGGATTATTATGGAATTTCTCAGCATCAATAGTGAGTGGCATAACTAAGGTGCAATTTTCTTACATCTACATACTTTATAAGATGTTGCCTTGATTAGGAGTGGTGCCAAGTCTTTCACTTGCTGGTTTTATCATTTCACATATAAGGGATGCCATTTCAAAATCTAAACAAAAAAATTTACTTTTCCTATTTATTGACGAAGATTATTTTGAGCAGTAGGAATTAATTTTGATGGCGATGTCCCTTTGTAGCATCCTAAAGCTTTAGTCATCACATACTCCATAATTAATTTATAGAAGTATGCACGATTTGGATGATGTTAATATAACATACTGCTTTATCCATTATAATCAAGTGAGAGTGTCAAGGAGCCCACTGCCCTAATTCCAACACCTAAGGAGGGTAATGGTAAGGCTAGATCTTAAGTAGGAGCTTCCAACTTCCATCACTAGCTTCTCCATCAACTTCCATGCCTACTGACCTATCCTCTTCTACTATTTTGGAGATTGTTTCAAAGATGGGGAGTGGGATGGATATTGGCTTAGTTGATCTTTACACTTAGATGGATACTGGTATGGGTGACCTTAAAGATTATATGGATCTTTTATAGATGTAAATGGATCTAATGTGGGAGCACGTGTGATCTCATGACCAAGGGTCCAGTCGTTAGATGTTATTGTGATTGTTATTTTGGTTTTTGGTCATGAAGGTTTTATTTTCAGTTTTATTTTTTTGTTCTTTTTATTTATGTTTTGTTTTATATTTTGGGCTCTAGGATGTATTTTGATTATAGTTATGATAGTGAAGCATTATTTTTATCTATTTTATCCCTTGTAATATGTCACATATTATTGACAGGTGTATGTTTGTTCCTATCTTTCACTATATTGTGGTTTTTTTTTATTTTTGAATAATGGGGGACAATATTCAATTTATGTGTAGTGTAGGGACTATATTATTATCACCTTTATGTTTATATTGACTTAAAGAACATCATTTTATATTTTCTTTCTTATTAGTATATAATTTATAGAAAATTTTATTTTTTAAGAGAATATTATTTATATTATTCCTTTTGGTTTCAATTATTTTAATGATTCGAGATGTTATATGATTAATTGTGAATGTTGATGAATAAGTGATTTTAAATTATTTCATGTTTTTTGAAAATTAGAGACTTGATGATCATTATGATATATATATAATGTAAAATTTTAAGTGATTTATGAATTTTTTAAACATTTTTATCTTCTTGTTTAAATTAAAAAATGAAATGAAAAAAACAGTGTGTGAAAAGTGAGTAATAAATTCACTATACTGGGTTTGAACCAATAAAATGGTTAAAGTTAAAGAGTGGTATTAACATCCAATTAATGATGTGACTCAGTTGAGTGAATAAGGGTGTTAATGACACGGTGTTTACTTTCATGTAAAATGAATAAAAGAATTTTCAACCAAGATTATAATTCTTAATAAATAAAGTATGTGAATCTATGGTGCCTTATATGTGTTCATTTTATATGTTGAACTGAATTTTATGATTGAGGTGGAAGTTTAAAGAAGTATAAGGTAATTTTAATCTACTTATGATTGATTAATTGTATATCATCTTGATAACTCATTTTGTTGAATGATTATGGAAGAAGTTTCAATGGTTATGTTTAATGAGTTTGAAACTTTTCCTATGATTATATTCAATTTGAGATTAGATGATTGACTGGTTTACTTGAGAATAAGAAAATACTTAAGTAAGAGGGAATTGATAGGAGTATAGATTATAATATTTTTTTCAGTGTTATTTGATACACATTTACCCCTATTTTAATGTTAAATTATTCAATTTATGTTTTTTATTATTTAATTTATGGGTTGATGCCCAATAATGAGAATTTGTGCCAAGAAAAAAAGTTTGTAGCATTATTCAAGAGATCAACATGCCTCTTCAATGCTGCCATTAATGTCTCCCTACATACCCTCGTTGATGTCTATAAAATAGTTAAATGCGACCTGCTATATGACACTATTGTCATTTAGTATAAACCCCCATTGATGTATAGCTTGGAGACAGAAGATTAACACTGGGTATTAACAATTTCAATGATGTGTGGTGTCAAGTACCATTGATGTTTGCATACATGTTTTCCTAACTAGATTCTTAACAATTTCTTAGACCAATTTCAACCAACTTACACAAACCTTAATGGGGACATATTTAAGTATCCTTATATATATCTTGAGTATGGGTTTTTGTAGCCTATTTTCATCACTTTTCTTTAAAATTTATATTTTATCTTTCTCGCTTAGATTTTTAGATTATTTTTACTTTCAATCTTTTGTATTGGATATTCAAAACTATGTTTGACGATTCTAAGAATTTAAGCACGTGATTTAGAGTTATAAATCTATTTGGATTTTTATTTGATGCTATTTAAACTCTTCAATTCAATGTGTCTCACTCATTATTTGTATTATTAATAAAACATATGATTTAAGTTCTATATCTTTTGTTCTTTTATTAATACGTGTAACTAACTTGACTTTTAGCTAAGGTAAGACTAGTAGATCGTTTAATTATGTTCTTATTCATGTCTGGATGGTAATCTTTATTTATTTGAATGCTTAATCCTCTATTATAAGTCGGTCACTTAGAACATAATCATAAATAAGTAAGGATTTGAAAATTTGACCTTCATTGTTGGAAAAAAATCAATAAATAACATGGTTTAAACTAGTGAATGACGAAACTCTAGTTAACTGTGAGGGTGTTAATCTTGAACTAAGGAATTTTTAGATTAAACTTCTTGATCTTTATGCCTATTACTTATGTCTGTTGAATGACCAAACTATAAGATAAGACCAAAAGAGAAAAAACATTATGTTAACCATAACATTGTTTTGATTTTGTAAAGCTACCCTAGATCGAGCATCAAATCTTTAATCACTCAATTGAACTATTGAAAACCTGAAATCTTAACTATTCATTTAGATTTTTTAATCGTTGATTGTATTCTTGATCTCCTTTGCGTTAATTAGAAGCATGTAATTTAGTTCTTAGGATTTAATTTGATGAATCAATTAATTTGAATTTTCTATATAATTATGATTTGAGTGACTTAGTAATTGTAGTATAATCCCCACGAGAATGATATTCTGAATGTATTTAAATCTATTATATTACTTATTAATAGGTGCATTTGCCTTAAAGTTGATCTTGAGTTATGTTTAGGTTGAAAAATTGATTTAGTTTAATTAAAACAGACCACATAACAAACATATGATTTTATATACATCATTTAATTTTGCTTTCACTTCTTTGTTTCATGGAATTTACATTTTATCATCATTTGGGATTTTAATTACTACTAGCTAGGAATTGTCTAGTTTGTTAATGACAGTTAGGCATTGTTTATAATTTTAATTTTTATCTCTTGTAATTAGGTACTGTCTAATTTGTTGTTGAAAAGTAGATAGTAAAAAAAACCAAAATTTCATCATTATAAATTAAACCTTGTCTAAATTAATTGTTAGAATTAGTCATTATCGAGCTTTTAAATTTCTAAGATTGGCAATTAAGCAGTTTTTAATTTGTTGTTAGCAGTTAGGTATTACTTTTTGTTTTAATTTTTCATTATTTTTAATTCTAAATTATCATGTTTTTGTTGGCAAATTAGCCTTGTTCAATGTTTTATGATTTATTAGAAATTAGACATTATTTCCTTTGTTTCTAATAATTAAGCATGATTGTATTTTTAATTTGTATCACTTGTAATTATGCTTTGCTTAATTTGTTACTAGCAATTAGGAATTGTTAAAATTTA
>JAOXYD010007828.1:0-15315 GCA_028565735.1 Pinacopodium congolense | reverse complement strand
AATTAACCCCTCCCTAGTTTTGTTTAGCCTGGTTGAGACTTAGCTATCTTGTTCTTTATACATAACTCTTATTTTGATTAATCTAAATTTTTATGTACATAACTCTTATTTTGATTAATCTAAATTTTTATTTATCAACAAAAAAATAACAAGAGAGCTAAGTCTCAACCAGGCTAAACAAAACTAAGGAGGGGCTAATTACGAAACTTAACACAACCAAAATAACCTGCATTAAAAGTTAGAGTCATCAAAGGGAAAGCCAAAAAAACTCAATCCAAAAAAACCCCAGAGCAGAAGAAACACTAGACACACATCACAACTACACCTCCAAACCAAAATAGCAGCAACAAGGAGAACCACGCCAAACAGGAGAGCATTGCCAGTCAAACAAAAAGGACTAGACTGCAGAGATACAAATCAAAAGGCCTTCTTTACAGAACAACAAAGGGAGAGGGACTTGGAACACTGGGGGTTTCACCCATTCAAAACCTGCCAAGGTTATAAAAAGATATTAACAATTATTCTCAAGTTGATTTATTGAAATTTTTTATAATCAAATCCCATAAGAATGCATTACCCATTCTATAAAATCCTTTTATTAGAATTGACTATAATTCCAAATATTTATGTAAGTCTATCTCTAAGACTCTATGAAACTCTTATTATCTATGCTATAGTCTATTGATATACGCGCAAATTTTCAAGTTGAACATATAAAACTTGATAGTGAACTAATATACAAAAATTAATTCATGAAATTAAACTAGATAAATAATTCTTAAGAAGGTAATACCACTGATTTAAAATAAAATAATCATTTAATACATTCAAATCTTAGGTTTATCCCCTTTAGATAATAATAAATTTAGTTTTTAATTAAATCAAAAGAAATAGAATTAGAGACTCGAGGAATCCCATAATTATATCCCATTGAATCCTAAATGATCTTCTTGATTTTCTTTCTTCAAACTAATTTTCCTTGTTGCTTCATATTCTCACCTTATATTATTTTCTCTTTTGGAAATCTCTCTAAGGCCTATGGTGGCTTCCTTGACTGGACGACTGCTAGCATTGTATGATAACTATTGATCCTTGAATTTAGATAACAGGGTGTTTTAGTTATAGTGTTAGCTTATAGATTTGAACAAGCTCTCAAACCCTCAGTTTCTCTAACTTAGGTCATTTTAACAAGCTCTAGAAATGCCCCTATCTTCACTATAACTTAGAACAAGCTCTATAGATTTAATAGTGAAGATGCATTAGGTACTAAAGAGTGACTAACTTAGGCCACTAACTCGTAAGCTCAGAAAGTATAACCTGAAGGTATGGAACCCTAGACTAATTAGTTAAGTATCCTAACAAAATCATCTAACTTATTGCTACTTTTTAGAAATCGACAAGGATAATTATGTATCACATGTTCAATCCTAGCGTTTAAATTAGAAAATTACTTAAAGGATGATCAATCTTAAAGATAATACCTAATTCATGTCATTTATCCAAAGTTCCAAACCAACCTAAGTTTAAAAACACTAAATCAATTTAAAATAAACTCCATTCTCACAATTGATTACCCTTTATCCTTCCTATACCTTCAAACCCTTTAACAAACTAGTCACACATAATTAAATTAATCAAAACACAAATTAAATAAACAAAAACCACCCTTAATTAAATTAAACTAAGGCTGGAAAATTAAAAACACCAATGGAAAAATATCATTTAACACTTAAACTACCATAAACACAAATTACTTAAACTATTAATTAATTAAATAAAAACTAATTCAACTAAACTAAAAGTAATACTTAAAATAAAAATTTCAGTACCTAAACATTGAATAAAAAATAACATTAAATGATTAAAACCATAAAAACATAAATAAATCCTAATTATCAAGCATAATTAACCAAAGACATTAACAATAAATGAAAACTTAATAAAATAAAGCTTAACACTTGATATAAAGGAAAATAATAACATAAAGATTAAAACATAAGAAATCAAAACACATGAACTTATGAATTAACAAGCAAAACATTCGGTTTTGATAAAGAAAAGCAAGGGAAAATGGAAGTAAGAACTAACCAATAACATTCGGACAACAACAAAGAAAAGCAAGGAAAAAGACAAAGAACTAAAGCTAGCTAAATGTTGTGGATGAACAGTGATTTAATTCAAATTAAATCCAAAATGAGGGTGGTGACTACAAGGACGTTGCTGCACTTTACTCCATGGAAGCTAGCTGTTCAATGTTGCTGCACTCCACTCCATTTTTCTATCTAGTGTCGACCTCTTTGATTGTGTCCAAGGAGAGCTTCTTATGCATAGCTGACTTTAGTGTGGAGAGCTCTCCATTTTGCTAGTATTCTTTAGTCGTCCTCTCCAAGAAAAACTCTAAGAAGTTGCTATCTTTTTCCACGTTTTTGCAGCTCTCATTCATGATTGGTATGAAGCTCCTCTCTGCTCCCTTCTCTAAAGTGTAAATCACCTCCTTTTGTTCCTCTTCTTTTTTGTTTTTATGCTTGCACTAGGGCTGCATGTCTTCACTCAAGCCAAGCTTCCAAGTGCTTTCATTTTGATCAGCAAAGAGAGTTGTAATATGCTGTGTCGTTTCATGCATGGAAGGCCTCCTAAAGTGCTGCATTTTGGACAGCTCTCCTAGTTCTTTTGCTGATGCGTTTTGTGCAAGGGAAAAGCTACACCCAAGCTGTTGCCCTTTCATACAAAGACATCTTTCCTTTGGCTGCTCCAAGTGCTGTGTTTTGAATGGATGAAGTCACCATCGTTGCTGCCTTCCAAAGCACAAATGTTGTTTTCGTTTTGTGTGTAAGGAAGGGCTCTTCTAAGCTGTGCTTTGCATTGCATTTTCCAGCTTTTTTTATTTTTTTTTATTTTTTTTTCTTTGTTTTTAAGCTGAAAAATCCCTTTTGCTTAATGTTCCAATTTCTTCAAAATCTTCATTCTTTAATCCAAAATTTGTATTCCATCATTAAATCTATATGTAAAATTAATAGGAACACAGAATGAGCAATTTAACACAAAAATAGGAATGAATTCAAATGAAATAACATATAACAATATTACAAATTTCATTCCTATCAAAGAGTGAGCTATTTAATTTTTGGTTTTTCTCCCATTTTCCATAAGTGAAACAACACTTCTTTTACAAAGTAGAATGGAACTATTCTACTAAGGAGTTTTACTCTTTACTTCTTACTAAAATGTCCTTCTTTGCATTTGATTCTCAAATCCAAAATGTACTTGAAATTTTACTAAAATAACTCATTAATTGGGAAAAAATAATGCTTGAGAATGGCTAAAAACAATTGAGAACATAACATAAAAAATATTCAATTCACCCAATATCTACATCGTTGGATAAGACTAAGATTACTCATAAGCCAAGAACCTGTAAGTGTAAGCAATCAATTTATATCATTAGTATGCTTTTTCTGAAGCCCACCAATAACAAGAACATAATAATTTAAGCTCTTGCATACCAAATAGTCCCAAGTGAGTTATCAAAAAATATTGTTTAATCTTTTTGTTCTTACATTAATTTCTGAATTTGGACTAAGATCAACTGTAAAAACTTGATGAAGTATTTTTTTTATTTTTTGATTTAATGTATTGTTGTTTTATGTGGGAATTAGTGTATTACCTTGAGAATAAATGACAAAGAGAGATAATCAAATAGGAAAATAATCGTTACATTTTAGAGGTTTTCATTTAGCTTCAACATTAACAATCATTTTTAGGAGATTGTTACGCTAACTCAGATTATGCTTATACTTAGGCATGGAGCAACAAGAATACACTATAAGTGAGTTGGATCATAGCTAACGGAATTATAATTAGTCATGGAGCAATAATCCTGCATTATAAGTGATCTAGATCATAGCTAATGGACTTGATAATGGAGGTGCATTGATTAGACCTATGTGCAGATAGGCTGGATGACTTGGATGACACATCACTAGTGATGTGGCAACTTTATGATATGGCATTTGATTAAGTGGTAAGATCAGCTTGAAGAAGGATAAACATAAGCTTCTAAGAGATAAAGATCATGTAGGAGATCATCTAAAGATAGTAGGGATCTTCGCGGATATGGATGTATCATTCTTGATAACATGTAATCTCTATCTAGTTAGATGTGATGTAATATAGCCAATAAGATATAATCCCATTGGGAAGGGGATGTGATCTTAATTTTTGTGATAAAGTAGGAATCAGGGATTTATAATTATCTTATACTTACTTTCCAAGCAAAAGTGCCTATACATAGTTCATTAGAGCCAAGTCTTAAAACATACAACTGGAGAGATAACTTAGAGAGAGTTGAGAGCTTTTGGGAAAAAGTTTATGTAAGGACTCTGAGTAGGGAGTTGCTTGTGTTATAAAGTTCTTCGAGTAGAAGATACTTTTGACCTTTGTTAAAATTTTTAATTCAGAGTTAATAAAGGTTATTTTTGACTGTAAATCTTTCTTTTTTCCTTTCTTATCTCTACTCTTATTGAATACCTATCTACTTTATGAGTGTGTGTATGAGGCATTCAAGAAAAAATGGGATTATTAATTGACGATCACGAGGGAAAAGGCTAAGTTGAGTTTTAACAAAATCTAAGCTCAACTGTCAGTGTGATGACTTCATAAATTCACTCAATTCCACTACGTATAAAGAAGTACTTGTGACAAATAGTATCAGAGCAAAGGTTGCTATTTAGGGGTAAAAATTAATATTAAAGTAATCATTAAACCTCTAGGCCCAACGAATAAGGGTATAGTTCCTTTCTTGGAATATATTGAAGCTTTGGAGATGAAGTTTTAAAAACCAAGGAGAGCACTCAAGAAACAATTGAAAGCTTGAGAGGAGATGAGCTATGATTTACTAATGCTCAAACGTATATTAGTAAGGCATAAGATGATGTGCAAGAGCCACAGATCATCGGTGGCAATCAAAATTCCAAGGAACTTAAAAATTTCTTGTGAGACATGAACAAAGTTATTCATCTTTATAAGTGGTTTATAAAGTTGGGCATCAATAAAGCTTCACATGCAAAATGTGAAGGACCTCTTTAGTGTGATAATGGCTACAGATGCCTTGGTGGATCTCCAATTTCCACTACCTCTTTGAACTAATAAATTTTTTTTTTCTATTTTTGCTTTTATGTATTTTCATCAATTTTTCTATTTATTCTATTTTGTGCTATTTTTTGAGTTTTTATGTTATATTTATGTATTATTTTTTCAGTTTCTATACTATTTTTAAAGTTTTGTATTTAGAAAATAGAAATAAAAAAATTAACGAATATGCCCTTCATTTGCGAGGGGTCGTATTATGCTCGAGATTGCAAAGGATCAAGGAGATGGAAAGGGCTCGAGAGAAAAAGCCATTCTCAACATATCTTTGTGGGATGCAGTGAGCCTTAAGAAAAAGTGCCGATATGAAAGTAAAGGCCAACCCGATAGATTGGGGGACTTGTTACATGGGTAACTTGCCTATGAATGTGAAGACTTGCTATTATCTTCGAGAACTGACTAAAGAGTCTTCAAAAGAATCACTCGTGAAGGAATGCCTACAGATTATTTCGATGAGGGTATTAAATTCTTCTAATGGGGATAATTTATTAGACCCCCAAACCCAAGTTATAGGATTGTGTGATTATCGGTGAGCTTTGCCCAATGTTTAGCATGCAAATCGATATGAGGAAGATATGTTGACAAGGTACCGAGGCAAAGGACTTATAAGTAAGGGAGAAAAGCGAGATGTGTCAATGAAGATCTCGAGAGTTAGTAAAACTCAACACATATTAATGCATTAACAAAAATCTTTGACAAGATGTAAGATTCGAATGTGATACTACACAAGATTAGTGTTACTAATTCATATAAGACTTGAGGGTAATCAACGGCACTAGACTTTGGTAAGAGAGGCTGAAGGTACACAGAATTTGCAAGGTTTTACATTAACTCATATTGTGCTTATACTTAATCATAAAGCGATGAGACTACACCATAAGTGAGCTGGATAATGGTTACCAGGCTTAACCAAGGATGTGCAATGGTTAGACCTATGTGCAAATAGGCTGGATGACTTGGATAACACATCACTAGTGACCTAGAAACTTTATGATGTGGTACTTAATAAAGTGGTAAAATCAGCTTGAACATCATATAGGATAGACATCAGTATCTAAGAGATAAAGATCATGTAGGAAATCATCTAAAGATAATGAATATCTTCTTAGATATAGATGTATCTTTCCTGTTAACATGTAAGCTCTACTTAGTTAGACGTGATGTAATATAGCTAATAAGATAGAATTCTATTGGAAAACGGATGTCTTTCTATGGATCAAGGGATGTGATGTTAGTTGTTGAGATAAAGTAGGAATTTAGTAATTATAGTTGTCTTGTACATACTTTTCAAATAAGAGTGTCAATAAATAGCTCATTAGAGCCAAGTCTCAAAACGTACAAGTTGAAAGACAACTTAGAGAGAGTTATATTATGGGCTTTGAGTAAGGAGTTCCTTGTGTTGTAGAGTACCTCATTTAATTGGTACTTAACTCCTTTGTTAATATTTTAAGTTAATAGTTAATAAAGGTTGGATTCGGCTGTAAATATCTCTTTATTCCTTTCTTGTCTCTACTCTTGTTAAACACTTTTATACTTGACGAATGTGCAAATGAAACATTTATACATGAGTGTGTACGTGAGGTGTTTAAGAACAAAAAAGATTGATGTTCAATGATCATGATGGAAGAGATTGAGTTGAGCTTTAACGAGATTTAAGCTTAGCTGTAGGCATAAGGACTTTGCAAATTCACTCAATTTTGTTGTGAACAAAGAAGTCTCCATGACAACTAAAGTCAATTTATAATGGAAGAACTTGACTAGAACATGAATCTAATATATGTGTCATTTTTATCATATTTTTACAAAGTAGGCATTTGTTATTTGTATTCCATAATGCATTTGCTAATGTATTTTATTACATGTATTCGATAATGCATTTAGACTACATGCATTACATAGGTCAAAATGACTCAATTTGGAAGTATGAGTCGTTTCTATGGTAGATCATTTTAGGGGCAACCTTATTTGATTTATAGTGGTTTAGTAAGTATATTTGACAATTTTAACCTCCATTTTATGAGTCATAGGCAAATATGTGAGATTGGATAGAACCAAGATACAACCAAATTAATAAGGTGAACTATAAAGTTATAAGCCTCAATTTTAGAAAGTCCTCAACTTATTAAATCAAATTCAAGCTGTTTATGACTTATTAATTTGTTGAAAATCCATGTGATGTTAGATGTTTACATGACACATAACTTAAATGAACCTATTCTAACTTATGAGATACTTCCTATATGTTATGGAGAAGATAGAGATAATGTTAGGATAGGTAGGTGAATTAAGTTGATATAGAGATAAGAATTGTACATCATACAAATTTTCATAGGTATGGTGATAATGTTGATGATAGATAAAGGTTAAAAAAAGAAGGAACCAGTAACGTTAAAATGGATCCACGGATTCTAAGTGATAAGGAAATTTTTCATGACAGTGATTAGATAGATAGTAGTAGAGGCATTTATAATTTTAATTTTTATGTTAATGAACAACATGAAGAAGGTTAAACAACATGAAAAAGGTTATGATGATATGAATGTGTCTAATTCTAGATGGATATCAACCATTGGACATAGATTCATTAAATTATGGAAGCTTTCTTGAGAGTGATGAATAAGCTTGTGGTGAAGAACCTAAAGAACCACTTAGGAGAAAATCTAAAAGCGACAACTAGGAAGTAGATATAGGGTCATTAATATGATATGATTCTCTTTTATACTTCATAATTCTTTAGGCAAGTGTACCTATCATTTTAGATGGTATAATAGTGATTAAAGTATAGTTTCCTCGAGAATTAAGTAAGTACAAATCTAAACTTTTACATTATTATTTAACCAACTCAATATTAACATATAAATTTAATGAATATATTGTAATTAAGCTAAAATAAACACATAGAGAATCTTTCAATTAAGAACATAAGTAAAACAAGGTGACAATCAGATGAATAAGTTAGCTAGATGAAGAATCCCTTTAAAAATTATCAAATACTTATAACAAATTACTTAATCAAGATGAATTATTTTTTTAAGAGTTGGGAATTCCTAAATTATGCATAGTGCTTTATTAAGTTACTAATATCTATTCTAAAGTTACTTGATTAAAATCTCTTTCTAATCAAAGCCACTAAGAATACATTACTTAATCTATGAAATCATCTATTTGATTTAACTTGAATCTTGAAGATTTATGCAAACCTATCTCTAGAACCCCTTGTAACTCCTTTTATATATGCTAAATCCTAATTATATACACAATTTCTCAATTCAAACATATAATGCTTAATCATGAATCAATACACACGTCGATATCAATATGTGCATCCAAAGCATATAATTAGTTAAAAAAATAAAACCTCTAATTAAACTTAAATTATCAATTTATATAATCTTCCTTGTTGCTTTGATTGACTTTGGTTTGTTTTCTCTCTTATAATTCTCTTGGTGGTTCTCTAAAAACCCTTAAATGATGATTGTTACTAGAGTTTTTGACTTTAATACTATCTTTAGGGTACTTGAGTCTTTTTAACTTAAAATCGCCTTCACTTGTCAGTTTTTTAGAAACTAAAACAACATTTGAACATAGATGAAATGGCATCATTAATTAGAATCGTTTACCTATTGCATTTTTCTCATGATTTTTTTAGGATACTGGTGCCTTGGGTGAAGAGTAAAATGGCATCCTTGATGTCCCCATTTATCTTTTGACCTTTTCTCCCCTTTCCACACAAATAAAATGGTGCTCCCTCTTGCAATTTAAACGGCACTATTATGATCATGAATTTACTTATGACTCATATAAAAATTGTTCCTTTTGGCACCTTATCACGCTAATGGAAAGCAGACCTAACATTTATCGAAACAAATTATTAATAAGACAATTAATACTTGAACATAAGTAAAGCCATCATAAAATACAACTTATAAAGTATCCAAATTACCTATCATTAATCAATTAATTAAATAATGAGCATGGAAGTTAGTAATGCCAAATAATTTAAAGATGTTGTTGTTGACCACTTATTTTAATATGAAATAGAAAAGAGATAAAGTAAAGAGGTTCAAGGTTAGTTTCATTGATGGATGAAACTAGGAGTTATATGCTTAATATAAAAAAAATGAGAAATGTTTCAAAGCGAAGATTTCTAAGCCAAATTATAATTGTTTCACCGAAAAATGCCTAGAATGGTATTTGTACAATTTTTTATAGGCATTTCAAAGATAGGATTCTAAAGAAGCTCAAAATTATAATTGTTAAGATGATAGAGAAATGTAAAGAGAAGTTGAACATTTTATTTAACTCCATTTTGTGTAGAGCTCCAAAGAAGAAATTGAAAGAAGAGATAAGAAAAAGAGTTTGTCAATGAATATCCCAAAATACAAGGATATATGTATGAGCTACAACTATCTAGGAATCAAGAGTTTGGCATACTCTAATTCAAAAGATCTTATGAATGTTTTGATGCAATGAAAAAGGGAATAAAGACATTTGAGAGCAATAATTAGGTTGCATGGTTTTTTTTTTCTCTAAAGACTGAATTTTTAAGGTAACTCATCATGGACAATTAGAAGGTATAGTGATGGTAGAATATATCAAATTAGCATGGGTTGTTGTTAAGATTGAATATACTGAGACACGCACTTGGTTCATTACATTATTATCATCTAACTTATCTTTAAATGATGGAGATGAAATGATAATAATTTTATAAATGTAAATGATAAGTTAAATTAAATATGAGCTAATTGTTTATATTCTTTTCATAATAGGTTTTATCTTTCTTTTTTTATTATTTTTTTGCACTTTTAAGGTCTTATACAAGTTGTTGAACCAATATTGGCAAATGTCACCTACATAATGTTTGCTAGAAATATTTACCATAATTAGCATGGGATTTAGAGTGTGATAGACTTAAGGAAGAAATTTATCCTTGTGCATGGTCTACTTATGTGGAGGATTTCAACGAGCTATTGAAAAAAAAACAGATACAATTAAAAACAAATGTGTTAGACATGTTTAAAAAAGATGTGTTTAAACTTTGCTTAAGTTCCTAAAGAGTCTTAGCTTAGGAGCTACTAATTATTTGAATCTAAGTGCTAAATGTTGATAACAACATATAAGAGATATTCAATAAATGGATACTACTAATAAGGGATCGACCATTGATAAGTATGTTGGAAACCATACAGATCAAGGTAATAAAGAAACATGTAGATAGAAATGGAACCTGTTATAGTAAAAATGTTTTTAAAAAATAAGAAAGACACATTACAATAGAGATTGGTATAGAAAGGGAGTAGAGCTTATAAGCTGACTAAAGAAAATGCAAAGCACACTGGTAAGTTAGGAAGAGACCAAACTTATAGTTATAGAGCATGGAAACTTTATGGTTACCTATGTAAGCATGTAATTTGTTTCATTCATCAATCAAAATATAATGTTAAAGCATTTGTTGATAACTACTATAAAAGGGGTTGATTTAATATTGTTTATCAATATGTTTTATATCCTATAAAGGGATAAATTTTCTAAATTGCCACATATTATAAGCAAATACACCTACTTTAAAGAGGATCATGCCTAGGAGACTCAAAAAATAAAGGAGAAGAGACAAAAATGAGTAAAAGAAAGTGAAGAATTCAAATAAGATGTCTAAAATAAGTCAAACACAAAAGTATAATAAATGTGGGGAAACAAGTCAAAATAGCAAAAACTGCAACAAAGGAACAACTTCTCCATAATCATCTAATATAAACTTAACTATGTTTTCTAAATTTATCACAAGTATATTATTATTTTTAAAAACTAATTTCTAAATGTTACAAGTTGCTAATTTTGGTGAAGGAGGATGTTCTTTAGCTATACACACCCTCATGTATTTATATATATCTTTTTACTTAAACATACACATATACATCAATTGACATTTAATTATTTGTATATAATGATTAGGTAATAGACATAGCTAGTGCAACTCCAAGTGTTACAAAAATTCAACAAAGACAATGTTCTAATGTAAGAATGGAGATCTAAAAATCATTTATTAATCAACAAACAATTATTCATTTGGGATTTTCTTTTTTTCAAGCTGCTAGTTCCACAGATGCCCATAAAACAAAAAATACAGAGATATTGATCCTATGACATTTAACACAAAACACAACATCCAAATAATTACTAGTTGAAGCAAACAAAAGAAGAGCAACCTAAGGTAGAAAAGAATAGTTATCTCAACCCAGTGTCCAGTAACTAACTGAGGGGAAGAAGAGACAATGATTGTAGACATATGCAATTTTTTTATTTTAAATATATTTCATGTAGCAGTAACCTAGCAACTTGAGTTCTTAACATTTTTTAGATATTTCACTTATCAAGAACCAAAAATGTAATTAAATGTTGTTATTTTTGTTTATATATCTATTTTTGTTGTTTAGTAGACAAAATGCTTATTTGAATCCCATTCCAATAATCAAGAGTAGAAATTTATTAATTTTTATTATATCACATATAAATAAAATGCATAAATAAAATTCTATAAAAATATCATTGAAATAATATTTATCAGATTTCATTCATATATTTGTTGCATTTTTAATATAATATGTGTTTATAGCTATCTTACTATAATATAATTCGCAAACTCTCTCATAACAATGATGGAAATTCCTATAACAATATTAACTAACACTAATTTTGTAGCTTAAATTCCTTATTCTCTTTCAATAACACAATAATGTCTACTTCATGTTCTTAACTTCCTCTTTAATCTCCTTATATTTGTTTCAAATGATAACTAAAGATGATAACTCAATTGCCGTTGTTTCTCCAATCTTTTTTAAAAACTTTTATCT
Source organism: Pinacopodium congolense (assembly GCA_028565735.1). Taxonomy (NCBI): domain Eukaryota; kingdom Viridiplantae; phylum Streptophyta; class Magnoliopsida; order Malpighiales; family Erythroxylaceae; genus Pinacopodium; species Pinacopodium congolense. The sequence continues at coordinate 3,316 of JAOXYD010007828.1, read as the reverse complement.
CTTTACCAGATCTATAAATCACATCAATGACTCTTTTAGAAAACTTCTCATTATACCATCTAAAGAACATATTGTCTAACATATAAAAATTGCAAGATATACAAATCAATGATCTATTATACATATATATCATTATAAAAATCAACTATTAAACAAATGCTCAAATAGGTAATTAAGGCAATAAAAAAAACCATCTACCAAGGTTATTTTCACTTCATGAGATCCTCAGTTGAACTTTTAAACCACAATGATAGGTGAAATTATCTACTATTTTGGTGCATGAAGACTAAGATGTAAAATCCTATTCTAATTCCACAATTAAAGCTATAAAAAAATAACACAATCATAGTTGAAATTTAGATAATAATGTTTCAATGGAGTACCATAAAGAAATGGCCATAATATGCATCCACAGTTATTCCAATAAATCAATTTTCAAGGACTTTCAAATCATTTATAGACTAGCCTCCCTCATAATCTTACCAAAGAATCAACTTTGTGACAACTCTGTGAGGATCCAAAACAAGAACTATTTAGAACTAAATTTTATAGTATAGAAAGGTAGTAAAATAAAGAAAGAGGAAGGACAGCTAAACACATACAAGTTATAGAAGTTGCTTGATATGGATGTATATTGTGATATTTTTATATGTAGTTCAATGTTATTTCATCCCTCTTTTGGTATTTAAATGCTTATTTTGTATTCCTTTTGAGTTGACATGTATATTTGATCTTAGGATACAAATACTACTTAAAATGGCCAAGTTTGGAGGAGAATTGGAGCAATAAGGGTAAGAGAAGCTCAAACAAGTATCAGTTTTGGTTTAGATGACTTTGCTGGAGCTTAGATTATGCTGAAAGTAATGGGGTGTAAGAACATCATGTGAGGAACCTATATACCAAATTTCATAACCATCGAAGGTGTATAGAAGGAGTTAGAGGAGAAAACACGAAGAGGGATAGAAGCTATCACATTCTAGGACTTAAACATCTCCAATAAAGGATGTCATTTAAGTCCCTAGCAACTGTCGTTTAAGTTCTAAAAACAACTATCTTACACCAAAATTAAGGGCGAAGTTGACTTTTCACCTCCAAAACTCCTTAAACCCTAGGGAGATGTATGTAAGTAGGAACAGAGTAGATTCTCAACATCTTTCGATTCTCCTATTTAGGGCAGACCCTTTTCTTATTGTTTTCTTAGGTTTTAGGGATGTTTTCTTTATTTTTTTTCATCTCTTTTCATGTTCAGACCTTATATTAGCTAGTTTTAGGTGTTAAACTATGATTTATTTATGTTTTTATTACTATCTCTTCTTGTTTTCATTTATTTTCCATGTATTTAGTTTAGGTTTATTTAAATATGTGTTAAACCTTAATTTTATGTTAATATATTATGATTCTCTCTTTAATTTTCTTATGATTTTTTCATTTCTTTTCTACTTTCCTTTAATTTCAAATTATGTTTTTTTATTATTTTCGTTATGTTAGTTTATTTTTTAATTGGGTTTGAAGGTATTTTGAGGATTAATGGGTTATAATTGTGAGAATTGGAATTTGAATTGAATGGGCATTGTGATTTATGTTATGATTGAATTGGAATTCAGAATTAATGCCATGAATTAGAGATTAATTCATAAGATTAGCCATCCTATGTGTAATTTCTAGTTTAATTAATAGGATTTAACTTTTGATCTATAATTGTTTTTAGCAAAATCCATAAATGAGGATAGGTTAATTGATTTTATAGATAAACTTAATCGATTAGCCTAGGATTCCAATTATAGGAATTACATAGTCCGAGCTTATGAGATTATGGCTTAGGTTAGCTACTCCCTAATATATTAATGTTGCCAAGCCATTAAATCTATGGAGCTTGTTATAGGTTATTGCGTGATTAAGAATAAGTTTTCTATCGTATATAACTTATTTAAAAATGAAGGAATTCAAGATGCAAGAGCTTATTTGTATCTATACGCTAGTATCTTAGGTATAGCACAATCTTTATATTTTCTATGATTAGTTGTAACTTATGAATCATGATAATATCTTCTACCTAACTTTTCGTTATTATTATTCATTTTCTTGTTTTGTTCACTTTAGTTTCGTTAATTGTCTTTTTGTTTATTTAAGTTCCTTCGCATCCATAAGTTTTCTTTTATTTCTTTTTCCTTTGCAAAACATTAGGAATAGTTGAAAAAATCAATGATTTAAAAACTAGATCATACTGTCGATTCGACTTGGTTAATCCGAAACTAGCTAGATCACGGTTTGATTTTATGCAAAACCTTGTTTATTATAAAACTGCCTAATTTTTATATAACTTTACGGTTTAACCTAGTTAAATCTAACAAGTTTAATCGATTATAAACCTTCCAACCTGCTTACCACCACACTTGTCTCTCCTCTCTCTCTCAAGCTCCTCCTCTTTTAGACTCTTACGCTTGCTTGCCTTCTCAATGGTCTCTCACACTTGCCTAGCCCCTCATGCCTACTCTCTCACATTTCCCTCACTCTATTGCGCCTCGCCTCTCTCCTCTCACCCTTGCTCCGTGTTAATGGTCTCTCCTCTTGCGCTTCCTCTATCTCTTGTGCTTCCAATAGGTAGTGCTCACTTCCAGCCCTGCTCGTCGTCTCACCAAATCCCTCTAACGATGAGGTATGGGTGTCTAAACATACACACCTCTAACGATGGTTGTGGGTTGTGGGTTATGGGTGTCTAGATGAAATTTTGAAAGTGATAATGATAAAAGATAGAGGAAAAAGAAAACTTACATGGTGTCAGGTGTGTCAGCGATATGAGAGAACAAAATAAAAAATGGACTTAAAATGTGAGGGTGTCAATATGGTAGAGAGAGAACAAAAATATAAAACAAACTTGAAATGAGTCAAAGTGATGCCGATGTAAGATAGTAAAAAATTTGAAATGCTTTCTAACAGTGGTTTGTTGTTTGCTATTATTCTACCAGAACATGTTATACTGCATTGTTAGAATAAAAGTTGAATTTAAACTTTAAAAATAGTTTTGTCTTCTTGAAAAGTTATTTATGTTTCTTTTGAAAAGACTACATTTTATATTGTTAATGGCATGAAGTTGATATTTTGTTGAAAAACATATGAATACATGTTGAAGACATGAAGTTAAATTTTGAATTAAACTTTACAAATTTTATTGTCCTCTTCAAAAGTTGTTTGAAGTTGTTTTTGAAAAGTCAATATTTTATATTGTTCAAATTAAAGTGTATTTTATTTTCTTTTTAACCTAATTTAAATTGATTTTTTTCAAAAATAATTTAGATCTTCAATTTTCAAAAGTATA